>VDFB02057597.1:0-12053 GCA_007258455.2 Sequoia sempervirens
CATACATGCACATACATACATACATACATACACATATATCTACAAACATGATACATGATGATTTGGCATTGTGGGTTACTATTACAGCAAGGAAGGTTAGAATTATCACTCATAAACATACTTTATAGGAGGAAACACCATTAAACAAGATTCACAATCACTTTCCAAAAGATGAGATATAAAATAAATCAAAAAAAGATCAATATACATAAAAGACAATCCTTGTCATATAACTATCCTATTTAATTAGTTTTCTTTGGGATAAATTTTCCTTATCTATAGTTACACTAATTACACATGAATATGCACTTGAAAGCGAATACAACTCATGCTGTTGAAAGCTACACTTAACTTACATATTGAACAACCTAAATACAGTATCAAAAACTCATAAAACTACAAGCATCAAACATAATGTATATATTTTAATTATGTGAGTAACATTTATGTTGTATAATCTGAGTCATTTCATTTAAGAGTATCAAACAAACAACACCATAAATATAAACGCAAAATAGTGAACTGGCTATACGTGTCAAACTAATTAAAACAAAATAAATCTGAGCTATCATTTATGAAAATCGAAAGTCACAAATACTAAATCTGAGATATTAACTTATGCAAATCGAACTTCTAACAAATATAACATTTGCTACTTGGTTGCTCATTCGTATGCTAATTCGTGTACCTTAACCCACAATGCCAAATCATCATGTATCTATATATATATATCTAAATCTATATATATGTATATATATATATATATATATATATATATATATGTATGTATGTATGTGTGCATACATACATACATACATACATTCATATATATATGAATAACATGTGTGTATACATGCATATATAATTTAATTGCATCCTAAGCCAGAACTAGGACTGCCATTGTTTGCACTTCAGAGGGAGGTGATGTTTGTGTTACCTCACACCATAGACACTAACTTTATATATACATGCATACATACATACATACATATATATATATGTATGTATGTATGTATGTATGTATGTATCTATATGCATACATACATACATACATACATACAATGTGGGAAAGAAAACCAGCACCATGACCCAACAAAATCAAACAACACATGGCAAAAAGGTGTGTAAGAGGAATGATTTTTTTTAATAGAGGTAGATAGATTACACACATGGGTTTTCATAAATGTGCACAAGAAATTAACCAAAGGTTTCATAATAATAATTCCCCACTTGCAGGAATACAAAAGTGCATTTTCAGATAGATGCAAAATATTCTAGGCAAGGGTTTCATGAGATTAATTCCTTAACCACATGAATTTGGAAAAAAACAAACAAGGGTTTTCACAAATACATATTTATTTTAAATGGGTTTGTCAATTTATGCCTAAAGTGACATGGGTTTTTTATAAAAAGGTCGAAGCAGACCAAAAAATATTATTTTGTAGACATGTGTTCAAACCCACAAAATTCTTGATCATTTCTAGAGACAAAATCGTGAGACAATCGACCTTACCAAGTCGTATTTAATCATTTAACCACAAAAAAACCCATGTTTGGAAAAATAAAGCAAGGGTTTTCACAAAAATGGCCTATACTAAATGGGCTTGTCGATTTATGCCCATATCCACATGGGTTTTTTATAAAAAGGTTGATGCAGAACAAAAAAATCATTTTTTGCAGACATGTGGTCAAACCCATGAAAATCATCATCATTTTTGTAGAAAAAATCATGATACAATTGACTTTACCAGGTTGTGAGCGCACGGTAAAATGAGGAGAGGAAATCATTTAACCCCAAAAAAAACTCGTGTGTAAAACACCAGTACCATGACCCGACAAAATAAAACAACACATGGTGAAAAGGTGTGTAAGAGGAATGATTTATTTCATAGACAAGTAGTAATAATTTTTCAATCATCGAATAAACCCTTCACGAATCATGAAAGATGCAGAACAAAATGATTAACTAGTAACATTGTTTGCATATACAAAGGGGAATGATGTTTGATGTTACCTCAAGTTGTGCCATGAGCAGAAGCCATGGAGAGCCATCCCCTTCTGTATTCGCTTCCATTGATGAGAAGCTTCCAGACAGAGCGTGTGGTAAAATGAGTGAACAAAATGGGATACCCACAAAAAAAATTAGTCATATGCATCAATCGGACCCCAAATGAAGATTAATTGGGGTGTAATGTCTTTGGTATCTGGTACTTTAGTAAGGAGATTAATATGTGGGAATGATTTTTCATGGGTGCCAAAATGATTTTATAAGGTGCTAACGTGAATTAGAACCATTGAATTTTGAGCGTATTTGAATGATAAAATAGTTTTAATTAGATGTTAAAAGTGACAGATTTAGGTGTTTTTTTAAAAAAAATTGTTGGTTATAGCTAGCGGGTACTGGGACGTTAGGTGACAGCAAGCAGATGACACCTCTAAAAGGTGTCTTTTTGACCTCTACGTGCATATCAAACGCTACCAAACTCTACTGAATTTCCCAGAAGCCAAAACCTTAGTTATAAGATCTTAACTCGTGTGTGAAAAAAACCCATAAAAAAATTTCCTGATTCGACATATGGTTTGAATTCTATGGTTGCGCGAAGTTAGCCCTGGTAGATACTGGGTCCTCTCCCCTACGCCAAAGGAATATCCAATTTGAAATGAATCAACCTAATTCTTGCCATCAATGGAGAAAGAGGGTTGGGAGATGATGAGACTAATCTCATCCATCCATACAAATATTGACCAAACGAGACATGGGATACAATGAAGCATAGCTGGCAGGCAATAAGCAAAGATCAAGGTTACTGTTCATCATTGTTGGTTTTCTTTTATCTCATCTCCGATGTCGTTCCTGTTAATCTTGCACAAAGTTTTTAAATCTTTTTTCTCCCGCTCGTATATCCCCATATGCAACAAACAAGTTTCTTCGCCTAACAAACTTCATTTGCATGCCTTCTTATGGCTTGTGCCAAAATGGGAGCTTTGTAACTGGGTATGGACGTCCATTTTCACTGTTGGAAATGCTCTGGTAGACATGTTTGCAAAATTTGGAGTGTAGACAAGAGACATGAACTGTTTGACATGATACCTCAAATAAATGCTAAAATTACAGGGTATGCACAAAACACATTCATTAAAAAGGATTTAGAAATTTCAGTTGAATGTCATGGGTAGGTGTAAACCCAGACTCTGCAATCTTTACCATCATCCTCACTGACTGTGCCAAAATGGGAGCTTTGGGAGCTTTGGAATGGGGTATGGACATCCACCAAAGGATAAAGGAAAGGAAATTTATCAGATGTTGTAGTTGCAACTACCCTGGTAGACATGTATACAAAATGTGGAAGCATAGACAAGGCAGGTGAACTATTTGACAGAATACCCCAAATAAATGTGGTCTAATAGAATGCCATGATTGTAGCATATACGAAAAAATGGATTTATTGAAAAGGCTTCATAAAATTTCAAGCAAATGCAATTGGCAGGTGTAAAGCCAGACGCCCCAGCCTTTGCTAGCATCCTCCCTACGTGTGCCAAAATGGGAGCTTTGGAACAAGGTATTCAATCAATCAAAGGATAAAGGGAAAGGACTTTGTAAGATGTATAAATATTAATGGAAGGAGGGCTTTGGTCAGATATTATCGTTGGGAATGCTCAAGTAGGAATATATGGAAAATGGAAAATGTGGAAGCATAAACAAGGCATGTAAACTATTTGACAAAAACACCTCAAAGAAATGTAGTCTTAGGGAATGCAATGTTTACGGGATGGATTTTACAAAGATGGTCTCAAAATATTTGAATTAATGAAGCACTTTGGAACATGTTGTGACACCATAAGCTGTGCTTGTGTTATATGTGCATGCAGCCATGCAGGTTTAGTGAATGTGAGCTATACATACTTCAATCACATGGGTAACCAAGACCATATTTTCTACAGCCATTGTATTGCATTCCTGGGGTGGATGTGTGGATCTATTTTCTTATTGTCTGCAAATCCCTTATGAATATAGGCTTAGGATTATTTACAATACCATTATTTATTTTATTTGGATCTTAAAAAGAATGTGATTATTGTTCTTTTCTCAAACATCTATGTAGAAGTGAATGGGCCATGTAAGCAAATGGTAAAGGGATTGATGAAATATAAGAAATTAAAAAGGTCCCCGAATGTAGTTGGATTGAAGGCCATAAGATGGTACGTGGTTCTTGTGTAGGAAGTCGCAGTAAATCTATCCAAATTGGAGAATTTGGCTTGGGAGATGAAGTTAGCAAGGTATTTTTGAGATGCAAGTCACTTACTTAGTGGAGTGGAAAGGGAGGGGAAAAAATTATTTCTTTGCCATCATAGTGAAAAGTTGTCAATTGCTTGTGCTTTTCTAGATATGCCCCTTAGAACAACTATTAGACTTTTTCAGAACCTTAAATCATTGTTCATAATATTGTATTGATTCCTCAGTTTTTTTTATCTTCCATATTTTATTTATGGCATTTACACAACTTTCCCTATCCTAGGCACTAAGAGAGAAGGTGGAGCATCTTTGCATTTAGTAGGTGGGTATGCTTATTAGTGGAGGAATCAGGATGCCATTTTTGGGAGTTGTTGCCATGTGACTTCAATTATTGAAATATTTTCATTACTTACATTTCCTATTATTGGAAGATGCACTCCATGTGCTGCATGGGTTTTTGAATGAAACCAGAGTTTTGCAAAACCATATGAAGATTTCTTGTCCCATTATTCTATGAATTTTGGGTTATTATAGTTACATAGGTGCTATCAAATTGAAGAGAGAAGTGTGTTTTTTATGTACTCTTGTTTCAAACAATTACTATATACTTGAGTCTCTC
This sequence comes from Sequoia sempervirens, assembly GCA_007258455.2. NCBI lineage: Eukaryota > Viridiplantae > Streptophyta > Pinopsida > Cupressales > Cupressaceae > Sequoia > Sequoia sempervirens. The sequence continues at coordinate 4,854 of VDFB02057597.1, forward strand.
TTTGATAGTCAAGTTATTTTTTCACAAGGGTTTCTCCATGCACATTTGGTGTTAAATGTGTCATATCCTAATGACTTGTTTATTTGTATTTGTTGTTATATGCTTCCACATAATTTCATAATGCTTAATCTAATGTTGAATAGCTTACATTTTTAGTAATCTACTTTACTTTACCAACATTATGCATTTCCCATTATACAATTAGAATTTTGTACCTTATTTGTAAATATTATCAATTGCTCCCCAACCTAAAAATCCTAATGAATTAATTATTTCCCTTTCATGAAATTGTTTATTTATGTTGCATTCTTGCCGTGTTGACTTTCACTCCTCCCATGTAGACTTTCTACTCTCCCTTAAAATTATAAAATTGCATATGCACCTTCAACCCCCCACCCACTTTACTCTATGGAGGTCTAAATGTATCATTTAATTTTATAATCTTGATAATTTTTTATCCAAGATCTACCACTCTATTATATACTTATGCTTTTCAAAGTTTCAATACTTATGTAAAGTAATTGCTAACTACTCACCAAGTTTCACATCTTGGCTCCAAATATTTGCTCCTCATTCATAATGCACAATAGCTAATTTGTTTGTGTAACTCAACTTTGTGGAGTGTTTGTAAACCATCAGACGCACCCCTCCTTGTACATGGAACATTAATCATCCTTGGACATGCTCAACATGTATACCTCATTTTCAATGACCACTCCATCTCATTTTAGAGATGCCATTTTGTTATGCATGGTACATACTTATTGATCTACATGTGCACTAGTGACAACTTAGTTCTATGTGGTAGTTTATGTTGGACATTCACTTGGTGCCACATGTCACTATATTGACATCACTAGTGGACCCCAAAAATTTAATATTATAGGCAATTGGTCTTCCTTGACATGCTATATGATCTCAATAGTGAATGATTGCTTGCTAGAAGTCAACTTCAATGGTGATATGCCTAAGCTCGCATTTATGTGGTTGAAATTCTAAAGTTGTAGGAAGTTACTACACACTATATAACACTTGTGTGACAATTTTAGTAAGCTCAACTCTCCATTTTTGGCTTGGTTTTCTATCGTGTATGCATGGGTGACGTGGTGAAGATGTATGGAATCTTCGAGTTAGTAACACATATACTAGCCTCAACAATTGAAATTATTAATGCACATTTTTCTTCAAATTTTGTGTGTACGCCATATAATATCATTCCATTTTAGTGAAGGTCATAAATATTCATCAAATGAATCAACCTTCATCTCTTAATTGCGATGCTTAATATCCCCACGTGGCACAACCATTGTGGTGTTTTTCCTCATTGCATTAATCTCCTATTGGTCCTTCTAGACCCCTCTTACAAACATAATTATTTTGAGATATTTGAGCCACTCACATGGCAGCTTATTAATGGTGCCACATGTCTTCTCCAATGGGTCCTTTCTTCTACATAGCATGTTAAAAAAATTCTCATTTCTTAGTGATGGTGTTAGCTATGATATACCCTAGTATTATTGTCTTAGCCTTCTAAAGTGATTCTAATTATGCATCTTGAGATTATGTGGCTTTATGTAGATTAGTGATCTAGAGTATTATTTGGTAGCATTATAATAATAATTGATCTCTACCATAAATAAAATATGATCATAGTGTAGGCCTCACTCTTGATGGTCTTCAAGCTCTATATATATACCATTATTAGTGGATTTCCTTTGTGCCAAGGATAATAATTACAAAGGCCAACATAAATAAAAAGCCTGACCAATTTCCATATCTTTACATTATCCAAGAACTCACCATATATATATATATATAATGGATGTCTAAAACACTAGTGGTTGTATTTTGTATTTATGTTGTGCATGCCTCAGTTATGCCCTATGTGCCCTAAATATAGGGTTTTCTTCCTCTAGCCAATAATATTGTGAATATGGTGGGTATCAGTGTGTATTGTGTTCTTGAGCCTGTTGATAATGGACCCTGATTAACTTCCTAATTCAAAAGGTTTTGGTTCAGTCGTGTTTGAATCCTTGTAAATCGATGCATAGTTGAATTGAAGCTATCATTTTTTTATTGCGACTTTTATTGCACAAACAAAATCATTTGATAAATGACCTATCGATTGATCTCATGTACTTCACAAATAAATGCAAAAATAAAAACCAAAATTTTCCCTAATTGAGCTTCCACACCTATTCAACGTACCCATTGCACACTAAGGTGCGATTGCTAGTTTTAAAATAATACAATGGTTTTTTCTGTGTGTAAAATCTTCATTATTGCTTATTGGCATTGATCACAGATGTAAGGGAATGCATTTATCACTACTGGTATTATCGCCGTCTTTAGTTCGTTTCAATTATTTGGTTCAAGATTAGATACTGGGTAATTTCTTCAAATCATACTGTTGTTTAGCTCTTTGTTACAAACATGTTGTGTCTTCTCTGATATAAATGTATAAAAATATAATAACAGACAGTGGCACAACGTAGTATCAAAATTTTGCTTCTCTCAGACAAAGAGTTGAAACGTAGGGATGCCAAAATAAAACGGAAATATGAGCAACATAAATTTACAACAGCGAACGGATTTTTGTTCGACAGGCGTGACCGTTTTAAATTCTAGGCCTAGCTGGATGAAACGATTTCAATTATAAATTATTATATTGATTAAATTGATACATTTATAACTCATCAAAATATAAATTTTGCATCTTTCACATATGTAGAGACAAGCACAAATAAAAAATAAAAAATTGAGCAGGCATCTGATTAATAACTTAATAAAGGAAAAGCAGTGCTATTATTATTGTAATATAAAACTATTTATAACATAACAATACGATAATAGATAGTCAAGCCGCGGCTTCTACATTAACATTTACTAGTCGAAATTTCATGTCTCCCATCATTTTTCTCATCGTCGAAACCAACATGCAGTAATATTAATATGGTCGACCACAATCTAGACAACGTCTTCTTTACTTTATATATTTTGCGCGGACATGCTATCTGCAACAAGAACAAAAAAGAAAACATAATTAATCACACAGCCTACCTAAGAACCAGTACAGTTACACACATATGAAAGACATGGAAATGTAAACTGAGTTAAAAAAGAATTGTGTAACTTACAATATCTAATGAGTAGGATGAGGTGGAGGAGACTCATGCATGGGAGGACGATTGTACTTTCCATGCTTTGGTGGGGGGCTTATTACTGGCTTGGGAGGAGATTTGTTGAAGGGAGGATGCGGTTTACCATGGGCATTGAAGAAGGGGGAGCCCGGGTTGTGATAGTGAGGAGCATTAGCAGGAGAGAAGGGTAGGGGTTTGTGAAAAGGTAGCGGCTTTGGAAAAAGGGTGGGGTGATTGTGGCTTTGGAAGTGTAGGAGGGTGAGCGTCTTCCGTAGGAGGCTTCTTCTCGAATGGGGGCTTGTGAAGGGGTGGGGGCTTCGGAACGAAGGGAGAAGGGTAGTGTGGTTGTGGGCTGTGAAATGGCGGTGGAAGCGAAGGAGGGTGAGCTCCTGGTAAAGGCTTTCCATTGTAGTGGAAGGGAGGCAATGGCCTCTCCGATGAACACACTGAGACAAATGCGAACAAGACGATAGGTAAAAGGGAATGATGAAAAGCCATCGCCATTGTTGATGGTGAATTGAAATGGTGCAATGGTTGAAGAGATTTATACACAACTCGCACTGCTCAACTGCTGCATTTTATAACTTTCGGCCGCAGCAAATAAATCAATAGGAAGATATGGTTATACGTGGCGTGAATGACGGAAAAGTCAAGATTTGCGAGAGGGAGATTTTCCACAAACTTGACTTGTGTTTCAGACGTGTGTACGACAAATTCAGTGTGTTAATCATACATCAATTAAGGAGTTAAGAAAAATATTTCGGCAGTTCACAAAGTCCAAATATTTGACACTTTCAAGAGTTTACTGCGGCGTTAGCGTGTCCTTTTTAGAAATGGTAGGACGTCTCACATGTAGAGGCAAACCGCAGAAACTCAGGGAAAGCGATATTCAATGTTTAGCCATGTGAATGGCGAAAAGGCTGGATCCGCCTACAACAGTGTTGAGAAAATACATAATGGACTGTTATAATCCGAATCCTTGCCTTTACCTTTCACGTATTAATTCGAGATGTTACCATATGGAATATTTCCACACTTATGTTACCCCAATTCTTTATTCACACCTTCATAAAAAAAAATTATTTATTCGTTCATGGTTTTCCACATTGTAGGGTAATATTCAAAGAGCTAAAAGTATTTCCTCTAGAGGTATTTAGGTATGCCACTTGTCGAGTGTTTATCTAAATTAAAAGTCTCCAGGTCATCCTCCTTTTCAGTTAAGTTTAATTTACATCATATTTCATCTGGTTTATGTTTAGTTTAAGGTTAATTCAATAAAACGTACATATAGGGACAATTAATTCATAATGTAATAAATTGAAAATTCAATTGATTTAGACTAATTAATTAAAATTTAAAATTTAAATATTTATATATATATTTAAAAAATGTTTTAATTTTGTAATTCATAAATGTTTAGAGATTGATGTGTGTTTGAATTAGAAAATTCTTTGGATCAAGAATGGTAGATGACAAATTAGTATTTATTTTATGATTATAATATTTAGCTAATTCTATGTATAAATGTATTCAACAATTTAGGATCAATTCGCAATCACAAACATGTCTCGTAATTATGCATATATATTGTGTGTTTTCTATACTTCAACTTCTCACTTCACTAGATCAACCTTGACTTCATCATCTTTTGATACTTAATGAGCTAATAGTATTTATACATACATTTATAGGACTACAAGTATGTCTAAGGTGATATATTTTTCTATGTTTACCCTAAAAAATGTGTATGAATAATTAAAAAAAAAATTATATTATACAAATTCTCTTCTGAATTCTTTTGCAAAAGTTGATTTCTTTTAGTGTACCACTTGAAATCTAAAATGTGAATATTATTTCAAGACAAGGATATTTTTTCTTATTTTAGAATAAATTCATTAAATACACTTAAGTCTAAGGACATACTAACACACTCTTTGAATTCTTTTTAAGTTGGCCCTAATCAAGTAGGATAAAGTTGGCAAACAAATAAAATTTGAATTTAAAGTTTAAATCAAGGAGAGTTGAATTTGTTGCCATGAACTAGTCTTCATCTTTTTATATCTACCCCTCGTTAATTCATTTTTTTATGGTTTGCATCAAAGGATAATAAACAATAATTTAAGTAATTATTTATTTTTTTATAGGTAGTTGTAAATTTTAGTTATATTCTTAAGTCCATATATAGAAAAAATTATTCTCTGAGAATGTATGGAGATTATTAAATCATCATTATACATTTCATATTCCTTCAATCGTTATTAGATTTTTAGGGATCCTATCAGTGCATCCAAAATTATTGCACATGTTTTTTGTTATGTGTGGATGTGAGGAAGAGGGATATGGTGTAGAATTATGGAAGGAAAAATACATAGAGTTTAGAACATAAACATAAGTGTTTGAATCACTCTTGTCAGGAGCCAACAAATATGTGTTGATCGTCGTTGATTTGTAGTTAGTAAGAATAGATAATGTGAGGAGAGGTTGATGTGGTTAATATTTTGTATAAGACTCACTACAATAATATAAGAATCATTTATTGAATGTAGACATTTGCTAGGCATTAGGGTTTATAATTTTTTTATTTTCTCCTAGATCAATTGTAATCAATAATTTTTGTTACCTTTTGTGTATGCTTTTTAGGGAAAGATTAATATTATTAGAACCCATAAATATGTAGAAATTGGTTATTTTGAATATTTTTGACTACTATACCATCATTATGATTATATATGGATTGTGTGTGTTTCAAATGTAGATTGTACATGATGTTGATTCTTCCCATAGGTTTTGATGACTTTTAAATATGCTCATAGTTTGAAACTTTTGATACTCTTACTTTTTGTTATTAATAGTTGCTTAAACCCTGTTGATTAAAGACTTTTCGGGTGGTATCCTGTAGCAACGAATTCCATATTCCTATAGCTTGACAACTTTATTAATTACCTTTTGACCTCCCGCATGGCTGATGTATGCTTATGATTTTGGATAATGGAATAGGATTAATGTGTGATTAATGAATGGATGTTGTGTCACTTGTGTGTATGCTTTCCTTCACCTCTATCACTTATTGCAGGTTGTTGAGGGAGCAGAGCCGACGTTTCAAGAATCTCTAGCCTGAAGAAGTTCAGTTCCTGCAAATAACTCTTTGACCTAATCTTTGGGAAGATGCTTAAACAAATTTTTGATCTAGGGAGGTAATGCTATATTTCTCTAGGGTCGCGATCGAAAGGACACTTTCATTTATGAATATCTCGCTCCACAGATTCAATATTGTATATCTCCATGACTCCTCTCAAGAAGTTGTTAGTTGCCTTTTTCATTTAAATAATCGTTCCTCCTACGTGAGTGAACGAGGATGAAACAATATGTGTTAAAATTAAGTTGAACAAGCAATAGAGTTTTGTGTTAAGTTTTATTTTCAAACAGAGTAATCGATGTATCCTGGTTCTGAGTATGAATAAAATTCAATGAAGCTTTGAGTCAACTTCTTGTGTAATCTAGTTGATGCTTGCTAAGGGGGCCCACTTAGTAAGTATTCTGTAGCAAGTTGTTGTAGTTAACTATTCATTTCATGTTGATTACTATTTAGAATCTATTTCTATAGATTTCAATGCAAACTCAGCTTTGTATTGTTCCTATAGCATCAGGAATCCATCCCTGTGTTTGTTCCTGCAGCATAAGGCCAGTTCACAATTTCTCCTTTAATAATAGTTGCTATAATTTATGTTTTAGCTGAGTTATGTTTGAGTTAAAAATCTTTATGTTGCATTAATTTTAAGCATTTGTTTTCTATAGATGGTGACTGGAAACTAGTTCTTAGTGCACATACCATGGTGCTCCATTTCAAGTATATGTTCCCTAGTTTGACAAAGTAAATGAATGACCATGAGAAGATGTTAGTCACCTATTGGAATGTCCAATTCCCAGGTTTAGTTCTGCTATGACTTTTATATCCTTTTGTGGGCGTGACCATTTTTGGTGTTGTTTCCGAGGATGGTGTCAATCTAAGAACCTACTATAGTCATTGTTAGCAAGAGTTTAGCTCTGCTGTTTAGGTATT
>VDFB02057598.1:0-16258 GCA_007258455.2 Sequoia sempervirens
ATAAATCTCTTCAATGTATTTCATGACACTTGACTCCCTTTGTTTTAACTTTTGCAACTTCTTAAATTAACTCATATGATAATCAATTGGAAAAAAATAAGATTTCAACTTGATTACCATTTTATCCCATGATTTTATTTTCTCCTTACCTTTTCTTTATCTATCAATTTTTAGTTGATCCCACCATAGGGATGTATGTCCTTTCAAACTCGTGCAAGCATAAATTTTACCTTCATCCCATCTTCTATGGATTCTAAAACAAAATACTTATCCATCTCTGAGGTCCAATCAATGAGTTCTTCTAGATTCAAACTCCCATTGTAGCTTGGTGGATCCATTCTTGGCTTACTTCCCAATTTTGATAGCACCCATAGAAATCTATCCTCTTGTTCATCCTCTCCTCCTACTACTTCTGGAACCTCTTCTTCCTCATCACTAACATCCTCAATAGGAACTCCTCTCAGTTGTGATGTCTCTATGGCTTCTAGCCTTGTCGTGATTCCTCTTAGCATCTCCATGAGTGTTGGATTTTATTCTCCTCATGGTCTCTCCATCTATGCCATCCTCTATGTGCCATTTTCTTCAAATTTCTTCAAACCCTACTCAAAAAATTCACTAAAAATTGCTCATAGGCTAATTTTTGGAATTTCACTTTGAATATACAAAACTTATTCAATTGCTCTAAAAATTTGCACAATGAAAGCTCCCACATTCATCTATAGGAATACACATGCATGTTATTTTTCTAACAATAATGGCATACTTTATTTGGTGCCAAAATCACTAGAAAATCCACTTTTCCTAACTTTCAATAGCTAGATTCTAAAAACATTAAAACAACCTTGATTTGATACCATTTGATGTAGGTAAACAATTAAGAATGCTATGGGATTGTCAATTGTTACAGCCCAAAACCACAACCAAGATAACTTTCTCAAATTTCAGAATGTAAACTTGCAATAAGATATTGAAATCACTAACATATGCTTCCAATCAAATTGAGAAATCTATTTTTTTTCTTCCAATATGCAGCTACAACAACAATAAAAGCTACAGGAAACCCACAAGAAAAATGAAATTCAATCCTACATGCAAGAATGCCTAGAAAGCACCACAAACTTCACACCTTCAAGCAAGAATGCCTTCAAATATTACAAAACAGATTTGAGACACCAAAAATCAACTACAAGCAAGTTGAAATCAGCAACAAAAATTTATCCACTCCTCCTTGGATGTCATAGATTCTTTCTTTGTCAATATTCCTTCTCTTCTTGTTTTTCCTTAATCATTATTTTGTTCAAGCTTCTCCTTTCCTTGGCGTTAGGATTCTCTTTGCAACCATCACTTTCTCAGTAGACACACCTCTCCAATCTGGGTGTGGGATTCCTCTGGTTACTCTTTGTTTCCCAAATCTTCAATGTCTTTCTAAAAATTACCTCCATTACCTTGCATTCCACTACTCCAACCCAGACATTTGGAAGATTCCAACACAAAATGGCCAACAAAATTAAATTCCAGGAGTTACAAAGAGACAAAATTGGCAAACACATGCCTGGGCGTGGGTTTTTTGTTCTAGTCAATTTTTTAAAATATTAAATATTTTAACATTTGAAAACATGTAACTTCAACTCCAATGACCACTTTGCCAAATGACTTAAATTTTGAATTGCTAGAAAAGGGGAAAATGGAGAATCAACCACATGCCTGCAAGAAAATAAAAATGAAATAAAACCAAAATTTTAACAAAAAAGGCAACAAAGATTTTGGATGTGCAAGATTTCTCTACTCCCTGGATCAATAAGCCAAGATTTCATATGAATGGTTTTCATAATTGGATGATTCTTCTCTTTACTTTTTAATTTTTAATTTTTAATTTTTAATTTTTTTTATAATTGCTTAGACAATACTAATAGATTTAAGCATGAAAGTACTTGTGATGCTTGACATTCATGACTCCTTTATTTTCTATTATATCTAATCTAGTTAACTTGTACATTCCTATTATAATAAGATAGTAGTAACCTATTTTGAGTAATTATTTTACTAAGATATTATCACTGACGTACAAATAATAAATCTTGTTTTGACCCTCTTTGATAACTAAGCTGGGTTTATCCAAATGTGAACATCACAATAAGATACCATCATAGCCCCTATGGTAAAGTATTACTACTAAGATATGATGAATTCAATATTTTAGATGTTTAGATTTGGTTCTTGATTTGAGAGTTTGGGATTTTGGATTGGGGATTTGAATGTTTAGACTTATATTTGGACTAAGATTTGGTTTTGGATATTTTGGGTGTTGAAATTTGGATTTGGGATGGGAATTTTTATTAGGACAAAAAAACACACATAATACATTGGACTTTGGAACCTCATGTGATAGAGTCAATAATGCTTGCAAATATTGTGCATACCTTTTGTATGTTGAGTCGTTCTTTTGAGTGGGTTTTATAATTTTATTTATTGTCTTTATTTTAATGTTCTTCTTTATTTGGATTTTTGTTTCATTTTGATCTTTCATTTTATCTAGATTGTTTTTTGTGGTTTAATTTGTAACTTCTCTTGAATTATTTTTTCTTGAAAATTCACCTTGATTTTATGCTTCTTTTTTATCTATGGACCTATATTTCTCTTTGCATTCATTTTTATTTCTTTCTTGATTTTGATTTGGTGCTTCATGTTAATGATTCGATGCTTCATCTTAATAATTTTATTCATAGTAATTATTAGGTTATTTTATATATAATAAAGGGCATGCACATGAATTTCCAAGCCTTTATGATGGTCCCTTGATAGGATATTATCTTTAATTCCTATGAATTTTATGATTATTTTATCATTTTAGAATAATTCAAATGATGCATGATATTTTTGGTCCTAATCCATGGGTTTAGAATGTTATAGGTAAAGGTTAATATCATGGATAGTGGTATCAATGAAATGATTGATGGTAACAATATTTTCATAGGGGCTATAGATGGACTCTACTTCAATATTTTTATTAGAGAATTTTTCTCTAATTATCCCTAAAGTATCACAAAAATAATTATATTTCTTAGTAGAATACTTGTATTTGATGCCTTGATGTTCATGATTTACATAAACTTTAATACAAGTTACATAAGTTATTTATCATGATTTAACATATTTTATTTATGATTAGATACTTGTTGCTATGTATGTAACACCCCGACGCACAAACCCCAAAGGACAACTATCTACACAACAATTTTTTTTTAAAAAAACATAAAGTAAAAGTACTATGTTATCAATTTCAACTAACATAATTACAATTACATCATATATATTAAACTCCTAAGTCCTTTGGGGTACACATAGAGACATTACGTTATCTACCCATTAACAAACTAAACTAATGTCCAACATTCATTCCAAGGATATGAGCTCTCATATGAAAGTGATAAACACAAAGCATCAAATATTGATGAACCACATAAGCTATACAAGATCACATAACCAATAAAACATGGAAACAAAGAGAAACTAACTTACTCAACTTAACAACATCAAATATATTTATAATTGCATCAGTGAATAATGTTTTAAATTACATGGTGAGATATAATAATACATCAAGATACAATATCCCAACACATGGGCGAATTACAGTACAAATTACATGATAAGAAACAAGTATAAATGTATACATCTGAAAGTACATAAATCTGGTACAAACTGTCACCACAATCTTTGCACGGAAGGTATGAGTGTAGCATGGGAAACCCAACGGGGTGCGAAGCACGTTCCACTCGACCACCCCCGTGCTAGGAGTAGTTAAGAAAGGATTCCCGACCAAGACGTCAAAAGTTACACACATGACTCAACACCAAACATGAAAGAGAATTTATACACAAAGGAAAAGTGACAACAAAAGTCTACTACATAACATGACAACAAATAACTACAAATCAAAACAATAAAATTACTTCCAGAGGATTTCAAATAAAACAACTAAGGGAAAAGCTAGAGGAGAGTGTCATCGCATGGCCTTCATGGATTATCCTGACATCCTAACACAAGGTGTCGCCTCCATCTATGGTTATCCTAACTACCTATTTCAAGGCGGCGCCCCATAGGGTGACTCATGTGGAATCGTGCATTACTCGTGGAAACGAGATCACGATTTTGCCAACCACGGCCTTCTCGAACACCTTTAGTCTTTGATAGCCCTAACAGGTGGGCGAGGTATTTATTATTTTCTTTTAGTGTTTAACTACCCATCCCCTAATTATTTAGTTAGGTTTTCACTTTTTACACTAACTCTACTGTGGGTTATCCTGACAGCCCCTTTGTGTGCCGGCGCCCACATACAGCCACTCTCCCTAGAATTTCCTAACATACAACAAACATGAGGGCTAGAACTCTCAAGTACACCAAACACAGGATAGAAATCTGCGAGGCAAAACCATCTCACTATAATCTAATAACTCAATGATCTAACGAATTGACGCAAATCAATATAAACATACAATTATACCCGCCACGAAAATGGAATTAAATCCTCTAAATAAACATACCAAATTTTCTAACCTCTGGAAATACAACGTCAACTCTATCTCCTATAGAAAATTTAACCAATTAAACGAACTCGATAACAAAATCAAATCATTAATTTCCCTCAATTAACTCCACTAAAAGAAGACAATTAAATAAATTAAATTGAATAAATTTAATAAATATTTCTTTACTAATTTCATCCAAAAGAATATATATATATATATAATTATATAACATATTTATCAAAACATAATACTTCTCTATTAAAAAAAAAACACACACATATATATATAACTTTATAAGTGTATATATATTAATTAACATTAATTTTAAAATTCTAAACTTTTAAATTATCATCTTAATAACAAATTTTTGTATTTAAAAAGAAATACACAAAAATTAGATAAATGAATTAAAAATAAAAATAAAATAAAATTAAACAAGAGGTAGCCGCAGCCACTTGGGCGCTGCGTACCTCCCCATAGGGGAGGACGTAGCCCCCAAAGGCTGCGTACAGCAGTCTAAGGACTGCTGTGCGCGGCCCTTATGGGCTGCGCCGGGGTGGGTACGGGGTACCGTCCCCACCCACTCCAATCAAAATATTTATATAAAAAATTTTTTTATAAATTTTAATTTATTTATATACTTTTAAAAGAAACCTTAAATATATATTATTTTATATAAAATTCTGACGAATTTTCGAAGTACGGAAGTTCGTCAGATTTTATATATATGTATACATTTTTTTTTAAAAAAGTTCACAGACAGGAAATATCATATAATTTATATATTTTTTTTTAAGGACAATTTCATAGGGGAAGTAATTTATTTCAAAAATCAGCATAGTACTCTTACAGAGAATTTTTCCAGAAAATCAAAAGTTATATGACAATAATAATTTTTTTAAAAAAAAAATCAAAATGAATTTTTGTTCTCAATTTTCTTTGCACAGATTCTTTTCTAAATCTCTCATGTTTAACAATGGGGTTTTGAAACTAAAATGAACAGAGATTCTTTGTTTTCTATTGTCTTCACGAGTTTCTATGAGGTTCTCATTCTTTGCTTAATTTTTTTTAAAAAAACAAGAAAATATTCTACGATATGGCAAGGAAACTCTTTTTTTTAACGGAAAAACTTCTGAGAAAAGAAACTTACATTACCCTCGACAATCTTTCAAGGAATGTAGGAATTTAAAACAAGATAAAAATAAAAGAAAGGAACCTATTTCCTGTAGGTTGTAGAAGTAAGAGTTGCACCAAACTTTCCACAGAACCCTTCAGCTGTGAAGCTTTTCCAAATTTCCAAAGGAAATCCCTGCGACCCTCTTTCAAATTTTAACCGAAACACCCCAAATTCCGCAATTAACACAGTAGCCCCAAAGGAAAAAACTCCCAAATTTCTACGGTAAAAATCTTTCCCATCCCAAGCTTCTGTTCCCCATGCCTATTTTTCTTCCGGGAATAATTTCCAAAACCAACTGCATTCATTTTTCCACTACTCCCGTACAAATCCAATAAAATAAAATAAAAAAATTAATAAATTATTGATTTAAAAATCAATTTTAATTAATTAATCTATATTTCATATTATTCATTTTTCTAATACTAATAATGTAACTTTATAAACTATTTAATTAACCTGAAAATAAAATAGCAAAATTTAACATTCAACCATCAATCAAACACGTATATTTTATTTTATTTTATTTATACTTATATTTTATTTAACTTCCAAATAATAATAATAATTTAGTTAACTTCCACAACTCTTTACAAAATTAATTAAATCATATCCAACGAAATTTTAATTAAATTACATCTAAACATAATTCAATGCCAATACATTCACATTCTAAAACACATAAAACAAAGACAACCAAGGACTCACAGTAGACGGACTTGGGACGGGAATTCTTTCCTAACCACTCCTTTTTTCAACATCAATCCCATTGGGTTTATTTTGATGCTCGCCCTGTCTTGCCGAAGCAGGTGGAATCGAGACTTAGTACCTGCATCCTGCATAGAAACAAATATCGTGAAGCATATAAATCTCCATAGAAAACACACCGTGAAAGGAAATCGCAGGGTGACAGGGCACTTGCAAGCAAGTGATGCCACTCTGTCCTTTCACCAAGACTCACAAATAAACACACCAAACAATATAACAACATAAACTCGCAACATCAGCATATACATATTATTAAAAAACACCACAAAAGTCATATAGCATAATCACCATAAATAAGTATCATCTAACATCATATGTAAAATCTAATGGAACCAAACAACCAAGCCATAAATCCATACACAACCAAAATGGTGAACTGATCACCCACACAACCAAGTACAAGATCTGTCCAAAAGAGTAACAACAACATGAGGGGTATCACATCCTCCCCCCCTAGGATATGGCTTACTCCTGGAAGCCACTAAATAAGTATGGATAGGCCTCTCTAATGCGGGATGCATCCTCCCATGTTGCTGAAGTCTCATCATTTGGGTCCCACTGGACCCGCACCTGCTCAATATCTCTGCCCCTGAGGGCGAGTCTCCGATGCTGTAGCACGGCCACGGGCTCGAGTGCTAGCTGTCCGTCCTCGACCTGAAGAGCATTCCAATCAAGTACGTGAGTAACATCGGAAAAGTATGGTCTAAGTACAGAAACGTGAAAAACATTGTGAATCTGTGATAGGCTGGGTGGCAATGCTAGGCGATAAGCAACGGGGCCGATCCTCTCCAACACCTCAAATGGACCTACAAAACGAGGTGCGAGCTTGGAACCCTTTCCATAACAGATTGGGCTCTTCCGCGGTCGCACTCTCAAAAAGACACAATCACCAACAGAGAACTGGCGGTCAACTCTATGTGCATCTGCATATTTCTTCTGTCTGTCTTGAGCTGCCACAAGATGCTCTCTGATGCGTACTACCTGTTGTTCCATGTCGTGAAGCATTTCAGGACCAAAGAAAACTCTGTCCTCAAGACGGTCCCAACTCAATGGGGTCCTACAAGGACGACCATATAGTGCCTGGAAGGGAGCCATACCAATAGAGCTATGAAATCCATTGTTGTAGGCAAATTCCACAAGATGCAAATACTCCTCCCAACGTGACTGCTGATCCATCACGTACATATGAAGCATGTCCTCAAGAACCTGATTAACTCTCTCTGTCTATCCATCTGTCTCAGGATAATAGGCAGAACTGAAGTTTAGCTGTGTTCCTAAGGCACGCTGCAATGATGTCCACAATGCAGATATGAACACTGGATCTCTGTCGGATATGATTCTCCGTGGAATACCATGCAAGCATACAATAGCTTCCATGAAGATTCTAGCAACTGATGAAGCTATGTAAGATGAACGAACTGGGGAAAAGTGAGCCACCTTGGTCAATCTGTCAACTGTGACCATGATAGCATCATGACGTCGTACAGTCATAGGCAATCCCACAATAAATTCAACGGAAATTATGTCCCACTTCCATTCCGGAATGAGATGAGGCTGTAATAGACCTGCAGGATGCTGATGCTCTGCTTTGACCCTCTGACACTCCAAACATCTAGCTACCAAATTAGCAATATCCCTCTTCATGCCAGCCCAAAAGTATAATGCCCGAAGATCTGCATACATTTTCTTAACTCCCAGATGAGCAGAATAGGGAGCTCGATGTGCCTCAGTCATAATTAGAGTCTGAAGACCCTCAACAGAAGGCATGTAAATGCGACCCATATACCTTAGAATACCATCAGACTCAAGTGAGTACCCTGCAAACTTTCCTTCTAGAGCTCTACCAGACTCAATCTCTGACTTCACCTCCTGATACCAACTATCAGATGGAAGTGCTATGAGGACTTGACTCCTCAAATCTACCTCAAGAGCCACTACAGAAATCTCATGTCTCCGCCGACTCAAAGCATCTGCAACTACATTTTCCTTGCCTTGAACATATTTGACCTCAAAGTCATATTCACAAAGGAATTCCATCAATCTTCTCTGTCTAGCATTCAGGTTCGGTTGGGTAAAAATATATTGCAAACTGCGATGGTCACTATGAAGCTCGAACCTATGACCCAACAAGAAGTGTCTCCATCTCACAAGAGCATGAACCACTACGGCTAATTCCAAGTCATGAGTAGGGTAATTAAGCTCATGGTCCTTGAGCTTACGGGACTCATATGCAATTACACGTCCCTCTTGCATCAAGACGGATCCCAAACCCTCCAAAGAAGCATCTGTGCACACCACAAAATCCTTAGTAGGATCAGGAACTGCCAATATTGGCGCACTAGTCAATTTGTCCTTAAGGGTTTCAAATGCTATCTGACACTGTTCGGACCAAATGAACTTCTTCCCTTTCCTCTGAAGAGAAGTAATAGGATATGCAATCCTAGAAAAACCCTGTACAAACCGCCGATAATAGCCTGCTAACCCCATAAAACTGCGAATCTCTGGAACATTCTTGGGTGCTGGCCAATCCACTATGGCTTGGATCTTTGAAGGATCCACTGCAATACCTGCACCTGAGATGACATGCCCCAAGTATTTCACCTTAGTTTTGTAAAAATCACACTTAGCCAAATTAGCAAACAGCTGATTGTCCCTCAAGCATTGTAATACCTGCCTAAGATGTACCTCATGCTCCTCCATAGATTTTGAGTACACTAGAATATCATCAAGGAACACAAGTACGAACCTATCCAAGTAGGTACGAAAAACTCCATTCATCAGGCTCATAAACACTGATGGTGCATTAGTTAATCCGAATGGCATAACCGTAAATTCATAATGCCCATAGCGAGTACGGAATGTTGTTTTATGAATATCGGCTTCGGCTATTCGCAACTGATGATAGCCAGACTTAAGATCAATTTTTGAGAAGACTTGAGCTCCTTTTATTTGATCAAATAAGTCATCAATTCTCGGAAAGGGATACCGATTCTTGATTGTCACCTTGTTAAGTTGCCTATAATCAATACACAATCAAAGCGAACCGTCCTTCTTTTCCACAAATATAACTGGTGCTCCCTAAGGGGAAACACTAGGACGGATGAACCCTTTCTCTAATAGCTCCTCCAACTGCAATTTAAGCTCCTGTAATTCCTGTGTTGTCATATGATATGGAGCCCGAGAAATAGGCTCAGCTCCAGGAACAAGATCGATTTTGAAATCGATGTCACGCTTAGGTGGCATACTAGGGATTTCACTAGGAAAGACATCAGAATATTCCTTAAGAAGGGGGTAATCATCCAATGAAATCCCTTGACTCTCATCGGAGTCCAAATCATTAACTGACACAGCAAATAACTGGCAACCCTGTCTAAAACACTTTTTTAATTGCATAGCTGAGATTAAGCGTAATGAGATAGGTCTCTGAATGCCAATGATCTCCACCTCACTACCCACATCATATACACAACGCACTACCTTATGCCGACAATCAATCATAGCATGGTGAGCGTACAACCAATCCATACCCAAAACCACATCATATGAGCCAAGGGGTAGGATTCGAAGATCCACCATAGTTGTGAATGCCCCTATTTGCAATTTGCAACCCTGAACTAATGACTCAACTGCAACCTTTGCCCCGGAGGCCAATTTGACCTGCCATTTAATGCCTTTCCTAGCTGCCACCAGTCCACAACGTTCCACCACTAAAGGGGAAATGAAAGAATCTGATGCGCCTAAGTCAAAGAGAATAGATATACCAGTACCATTCAACACACCTGAAGTTTCAACTACAGTGCCTTGATGTTCAGCTTGGCAATTCTCTACTGCTGCAAATACCCGATGTGCTCTCCCTGCATCTCCCACTGTTGGCTCAGAAGCAGCTGGTCTCTGACTAAATCCTGTAGTACTCCTTTGTGGACACTGTCTCGCTATATGCCCCTGTTGCCCACAAGAAAAGCAACCTCTACCACGTCCATACCCTCTAACACCTGATGGTGCACTCGACTGCTGGAAGCTGCCTCGAGATGGTGCTGTCTGTGTACTCTGAGCGAGTTGCTCAAAGCGATCCTGTCTAACTCGTTGCCAACTACGGTTCCTTCTGCTCTGAGATCTATCACTCTGCTGTGACTGGGGTTTGAACTGCCTAGATTGTGACTGTTGTTGCTGCTGTGGACCACCCTTAGAAGGTGCCCAAAAATTTCTAGAAGTCCCTGATGCTTGAGGTTTCCCACCTCGAGAACCAACACCTGTAATTGGAGCACTACCAATCTGTACTCCCATGTGCCCTCCTAAAGCCATAGCTAAATTTTCTTCCACAAGGCGGGCTTTCTCGACTGCCACCTCCATCGTCTTCGGCTCGAAGACACGAACACCACCGCTGATACGGGAATTTAAGCCCCTAACAAAATGCTACACTAGCATGGCCTCATCATCTCCAATACCCGCATACTGCTTGAGCTCGTAGAAACGACGCTCATATTGTTCCACGGTCAAAGTCATCTGTCTCAATTCATGAAACTCATCAGCTCTACGCTGCCTCCAGTGATCGGATAGAAATCGGGCTCTGAACCTCTCCAAAAACAACTCCCAAGTAACCATATTGATGTCAATGTGCAATTTCTGCTCCTCTAGCCTCCACCAAGTGGAAGCAAACCCTCTGAGGTGCATGATATCGCACCTAGCCCTAGTGTTACTGCCGTAGGGATGCATTGCAAAGCATCTATCCAAATTGATCAACCAAGTCTCTGCCTCAAGACCCCCACCAGCTCCATCAAAAGTAGGGGGTCATGCCCTCAATAGATCCCTCATATGACCTGCCACTACTGCCTCCTGCTCAGCTGTGTTTTCCCCACGTCTAGGAGATCTCTCCCTTTCCCTATCCAATCTCTATTCCTCATCCTACCTAGGGCTAAGACGACCCAATAATTCCTCTAACAAATGCTGCAACTGACCACCTATACCAGGTTGCTCTAGATTCTGACCACCACCTCCTATCGGATTGCTTTGGGAACTCTGAAGTTCCTCACGCTCTGACCCATGTGAGCTCGGAAGTGATGGACTATGGCAATTGGCCCCACGGCCACCACCTCGGCCTCCTCTTCGGCCACGTCCTCTACCCCTAGGCATGATCCTGCACAACAATTGAGTTATGTCAGATCAAGAGTTACGCCAGGTTGCCTAATGGACTCAACTACCTAAAGTACCCAGTGTTTGCAAACCTGGCTCTGATACCAAGTTGTAACACCCCGACACGCAAACCCCAAAGGACAACTATCTACACAATAATATTTTTTTTTAAAACATAAAGTAAAAGTACTATGTTATCAATTTCAACTAACATAATTACAATTACATCATATATATTAAACTCCTAAGTCCTTTGGGGTACACGTAGAGACATTACGTTATCTACCCATTAACAAACTAAACTAATGTCCAACATTCATTCCAAGGATATGTGCTCTCATATGAAAGTGATAAACAGAAAGCATCAAATAATGATGAACCACATACGCTATACAAGATCACATAACCAATATAACATGGAAACAAAGAGAAACTAACTTACCCAACTTAACAACATCAAATATATTTATAATTGCATCAGTGAATAATGTTTTAAATTACAAAGTGCGATATAATAATACATCAAGATACAATCTAAATACCAGAGACCAATTATACAAGTTACAAAGTACTTTATCTCAACACATGGGCGAGTTACAATACAATTTACATGATATGAATAAAGTATAAATGTATACATTAGATGGTACATAAATCTGGTACAAACTGCCACCACAATCTCTGCACTAAAGGTATGACTGTAGCATGGGAAACCCAATGGGGTGCGAAGCACGTTCCACCCGACCACCCCCGTGCTAGGAGTAGTTAAGAAAGGATTCCCGACCAAGACGTCAACAGTTACACACATGACTCAACACCAAACATGGAAAAGAATTTATACACAAAGGAAATGTGACATCATAAGTCAACTACATAACATGACAACACTTAACTACAAATCAAACAATGAAATTACTTCCAGAGGATTTCAAATAAAACAACTAAGGGGAAACGCTAGAGGAGAGTGTCATCGCATGGCCTTCATGGATTATCCTGACATCCTAACACGAGGTGCCGCCTCCATCTATGGTTATCCTGACTGCCTATTTCAAGGCACCGCCCCATAGGGTGACTCATGCGGAATCGTGCATTACTCGTGGAAACGAGATCACGATTTTGCCAACCACGGCCTTCTCGAAAACCTTTAGTCTTTGATAGCCCTAACAGGTGGGCGAGGTATTTATTATTTTCTTTTAGTGTTTAACTACCCATCCCCTAATTATTTAGTTAGGTTTTCACTTTTTACACTAACTCTACTGTGGGTTATCCTGACAGCCCCTTTGTGCGCCGGCGCCCACATAGAGCCACTCTCCCTAGAATTTCCTAACATACAACAAACATGAGGGCTAGAACTCTCAAGTACACCAAACACAGGATAGAAATCTGTGAGGCAAAACCATCTCGCTATAATCTAATAACTCAATGATCTAACGAATTGATGCAAATCAATATAAACATACAATTATACCCGCCACGAAAATGGAATTAAATCCTCTAAATAAACATACCAAATTTTCTAACCTCTGGAAATACAATGACAACTCTATCTCCTATAGAAAATTTAACCAATTAAAAGAACTCGATAACAAAATCAAATCATTAATTTCCCTCAATTAACTCCACTAAAAGAAGACAATTAAATAAATTAAATTGAATAAATTTAATAAATATTTCTTTACTAATTTCATCCAAAAGAATATATATATATAAAATTATATAACATATTTATCAAAACATAATACTTCTCTATTAAAAAAAACACACACACATATATATATATATAACTTTATAAGTGTATATATATTAATTAACATTAATTTTAAAATTCTAAACTTTTAAATTATCATCTTAATAACAAATTTTCGTATTTAAAAAGAAATACACAAAAATTAGATAAATGAATTAAAAATAAAAATAAAATAAAATTAAACAAGAGGTAGCCGCAGCCACTTGGGCGCTGCGTACCTCCCCATAGGGGAGGACGCAGCCCCCAAAGGCTGCGTACAGCAGTCTAAGGACTGCTGTACAACAGTCCTTTGACTGCTGTGCGCGGCCCTTATGGGCTGCGCCAGGGTGGGTATGGGGTACCGTCCCCACCCACTCCAATCAAAATATTTATATAAATTGTTTTTTTTATAAATTTTAATTTATTTATATACTTTTAAAAGAAACCTTAAATATATATTATTTTATATAAAATTCTGACGAATTTCCGAAGTACGGAAGTTCATCAGATTTTATATATATGTATACATTTTTTTTAAAAAAAGTTCACAGATAGGAAATATCAAATAATTTATATATTTTTTTTTAAGGACAATTTCACAGGGAAGTAATTTATTTCAAAAATCAGCATAGTACTTTTACAGAGAATTTTTCCAGAAAATCAAAAGTTATATGACAATAATAATTTTTTTTAAAAAAAAATCAAAATGAATTTTTGTTCTCAATTTTCTTTGCACAGATTCTTTTCTAAATCTCTCATGTTTAACAATGGGGTTTTGAAACTAAAATGAACAGAGATTCTTTGTTTTCTATTGTCTTCACAGAGTTTCTAACAGGTTCACTAAATTTGCTGTGAATTTTTTTTTTTTTTAAAACAAGAAAATATTCTACAGAAGTAACAGCCGAAAACTCTTTTTTTTTTTTTTAACAGAAAAGAAACTTCTACAGAAAGAAACTTACATTACCTACTGACAATCTTTCAAGAAATGAAGGAATTTAAAACAAGATAAAAATAAAAGAAAGGAACCTGTTTCCTGTAGGTTGTAGAAGTAAGAGTTGCACCAAAACTGCCACAGAACCCTTCAGCCAGGAAGCTTTTCCAAATTTCCAAAGGAAATCCCTGCAGCCTCTTTCCAAATTTCCCCAACAAAACACCAAAATTCCACACCAATTAACACAGTAACCCCAAAAGGAAAAAGAAACTCCCAAATTCCCTCACACAGCCAAAAATCTTTCCCATCCAAAGCTTCTGTTCCCCATGCCTGTTTTTCTTCCGGGAATAATTTCCAAAACCAACTGCATTCATTTTCCCACTACTCCCGTACAAATCCAATAAAATAAAAAAAATTAATAATTTAAAAATCAATTTTAATTAATTAATTTATATTTCATATTATTCATTTTTCTAATACTAATAATGTAACTTTATAAACTATTTAATTAACCCGAAAATAAAATAGCAAAATTTAACATTCAACCATCAATCAAACACGTATATTTTATTTTATTTTATTTATACTTATATTTTATTTAACTTCCAAATAATAATAATAATTTAGTTAACTTCCACAACTCTTTACAAAATTAATTAAATCATATCCAACGAAATTTTAATTAAATTACATCTAAACATAATTCAACGCCAATACATTCACATTCTAAAACAAATAAAACAAAGACAACCAAGGACTCACAGTAGACGGACTTGGGACGGGAATTCTTTCCTAACCACTCCTTTTTTCAACATCAATCCCATTGGGTTTATTTTGATGCTCGCCCTGTCCTGCCGAAGCAGGTGGAATCGAGACTTAGTACCTGCATCTTGCATAGAAATAAATATCGTGAAGCATATATATCTCCATAGAAAACACACCGTGAAAGGAAATTGCAGGGTGACAGGGCACTTGCAAGCAAGTGATGCCACTCTGTCCTTTCACCAAGACTCACAAATAAACACACCAAACAATATAACAGCATAAACTCGCAACATCAACATATACATATTATTAAAAAGCACCACAAAAGTCATATAGCATAATCACCATAAATAAGTATCATCTAACATCATATGTAAAATCTAATGGAACCAAACAACCAAGCCATAAATCCATACACAACCAAAATGGTGAACTGATCACCCACACAACCAAGTACAAGATCTGTCCAAAAGAGTAACAACAACATGAGGGGTATCACATCCTCCCCCCCTAGGATATGGCTTACTCCTGGAAGCCACTAAATAAGTATGGATAGGCCTCTCTAATGCGGGATGCATCCTCCCATGTTGCTGAAGTCTCATCATTTGGGTCCCACTGGACCCGCACCTGCTCAATATCTCTGCCCCTGAGGGCGAGTCTCCGATGCTGTAGCACGGCCACGGGCTCGAGTGCTAGCTGTCCGTCCTCGACCTGAAGAACATTCCAATCAAGTACGTGAGTAACATCCGGAAAGTATGGTCTAAGTACAGAAACGTGAAAAACATCGTGAATCCGTGACAGGCTGGGTGGCAAAGCTAGACGATAAGCAACGGGGCCGATCCTCTCCAAGACTTCAAATGGACCTACAAAACGAGGTGCGAGCTTGGAACCCTTTCCATAATGGATTGGGCTCTTCCGCGGTCGCACTCTCAAAAAGACACGATCACCAACAGAGAACTGGCGGTCAACTCTATGTGCATCTGCATATTTCTTCTGTCTGTCTTGAGCTGCCACAAGATGCTCTCTGATGCGTACAACCTGCTGTTCCATGTCCTGAAGCATTTCAGAACCAAGGAGAACTCTGTCCTCAAGACGGTCCCAACTCAATGGGGTCCTACAAGGACGACCATATAGTGCCTGGAAGGGAGCCATACCAATAGAGCTGTGAAATCCATTGTTGTAGGAAAATTCCACAAGATGCAAATACTCCTCCCAACGTGACTACTGATCCATCA
>VDFB02057599.1:0-23712 GCA_007258455.2 Sequoia sempervirens
GACCCACAACTAGGGTTATCTGGTGAAGACTGAGTTCATATACTATAATGCAACCTAAGCACAGAAGACTCAAGACTAGAGTGTTGAACCTGAGTGCTCTGATACCAAAATATAAGATCTGGAAATCTCACTTACTAATTATATCCCTTTATTTCTAAAAAAAAATAATAGAATACAATAATTATAAAAAGGTGTGGAAAAGAGGAATAATTAAATTACTTCATTATTATTTTAAAAGTAAAATCATACATTAATGAGTTAATATGCATAGCAACACAAGGTTGTTCCTTTACATAATCTAGCCATGAAGGCTTACACAAAGATACACAATACACATAAATTCAAATACCGTAATGCAATTAACGAAACAAAAAGATCACCAATGCATCCACAAAAGAACCATAACACAAAGAATCTCATAAGTGGAAAACCCTTGTAGGTATGAAAAACCACTCATAAAAAATACCTCACTAGCGGAGCTGCACTAGCTACAAAATCTCACTGGTTACAAGATGCCTCACTGGCAATGATTATACTATCTTACTAACATGACCATTCATTACATATTTTTGGATATCATGAAAATCACACATAACAAGGAGCATAAGGAAGTTCTTTTACAAGTCACATAATTCTACAAGCAACATTTTCAAGTTTCACTAATGCATCATCCTTGCATATGAAATTAAGGTAATGCCAACACTATCATGAATCAATCCCAAGTATTTGCAAATAAGACAATTATACCTCCAATGACCTCTCAAATATCACACAAGTACACTAAAATCCATAAGCCAATCACATAAAGCTTCATGAAAGTAATCCTAGGCCCAATAGAATGCACACACGCCTATGCAATTATAACAAGAATGTTTACTTCTAAACTCATTAGTTCATAGAGGTTTCAACAATAAGAGAATAATACTATAAAAGAGTTAAAAAGGTATAACTCATGTATGTATGATAATACATATATAAGCTAGAGAATATATGAGTATACATTCTTATAAAAATCAGTAGCTCAATTTACTTTACAAGAAAGATTTTTAAAAATGAATTTCCATTAGTAGAATGCACTATATAAAGGCCTTAAACTTTATACTATGGTTCAATAGCAACAAAATATATAAATGTACATAACTTGTACTTAATATCTATACTTCCAATTTATGGCTAATATGTATTGTATTATGCCAAGAAAGATTCTAATCAACTGTCAAAGTTTTGTATTAATTATTTATTGTTGATGGGATTCTAAACATGATCTACAAAGGATTATCCAGGTCCATAAATATGCCTCTACAAGGCTATACATTCTTACCATCTACCAAAATCAGTTTGAAAGGTTTCATAATATAACATCAAAAGATCTTATTCCAATATACCCTCTTTATAATATTTTAGATTCCTTTTCTACGTAAAATTTCTTCAATTAAAGTTGCATTGCACTTTCCATTATGATTTATCTTAATGTATGCAAATATAATTATACTCACATTAACTTCTTATTAGTTTATCATCATCATCAAGAAATAATACATATTTCTCTTTAGAATGCAGTCCAACCAATATGTGGTTTTTGTCTCATTTGCACTGATAGATACTAGTGCTCCAATGCATTAAATAATCTACCAACCGTGAGCCTCAAGAATGGGATAACCTCAAGCGAGATCCTAGATTATCACAGACATTCTATACCCCTTATTCTATAGAATTTATTTATTTATTTATTTTGATTCAAATAATAAACAAGGTAACTAATGTGAAACAAGCTTTAGAGGATGCCTCTGAAGCAAGTATCATATTTTGATAGAAGCATAAAAAAACTTAAGAAAAAAATATAAAAACTTGTTAAGGGGCCAAAGTGGTGATGAGTACAATGTGAACCACTAACAACAACAACATTGTAGTTTCATGTTATCTTTTCTAGCCAAGCATCTTTTTTATATATTTGTATTCCCAAAGTATGCGCAAATGATATTTCTTCATTATCCTCTAGAATTGCAGTAGAGACCACAATAACAACTAGGAGTGAAGTTTGTTTGTTCATCTCCAGTAAATGGGTAGACGAGTGGCCTATATGTAATCTTTCCCCTTCTCTTTTCAATGCATTCCTATAAATTCTCCAAGTAACATCAGAGCCACTTACTTTCCAACCTTGTTTCAAGGAAAGCATGGCAAGTGTTGAAAGCCTGCTTCAACCAATGCCCACAAAGTGTACCCATCCTTTGTCGTCTTCAACACTATTCCCATTGTTGTCATTGTTTTCTCTAGTTGAATTTTCTATACATAATGTATTTGGCCATTTATAGTAATTCCTCACTTCTAGTTGGTAGGAAACACAGGATCTTCTTGAATTAATGTACCCACTTCCTATTCTATAGTTTAATTTGAAGTGAAAATTTTGGGTAACCGCTATGCGAACACGTTATAGATTCAATAAGCCTGGGAGTAGTATTTCCATTGTAATGTTTTAGTGTGTTTATTGTCAAAATATCTCAACTTTTGAAGGAGCTTCAATGTACTTTATGCTTAATTAGTCCAAACGGATCTCACAATGGGTATTTCATATCACATTTTCAGGCAAGGAAAGTGAACTATTCAAATCGATGCCTCAAGAAATGAAGTTTGAATAGTGATAAAATAGTAGGAATAACACATATTGGATTGCTAAAACTTCAATGCATTGGTAGGTGTGCAGGATGAGCGGTTGGAACAGGGTATGAACATTTTTGAAGGCATAAGTGTGTTCGGTGCATAGTTGTCCAAGAAGATTGCATGTAAAAAGAATTAGGAAAATGATATGTTGTAATTCTAATGCCAACCAAATAAATTCAAATTTAAATAATCATTGAAGTGTATATCGGCGAAATATAGATTTTAATTTAGTACAAAAGACAATTAAATGTATACACAGTAGAGAGATCTCAACAAGCTTAACTAACCTAGTGTATAGATAGCTTTGGGAAGAATGCTCCCCTACCTCCCATCTTGTCGAAGCTACAAGTAATATAAGGGTTTAATCCACTGTATACTAATTTGGTTGAGTCAAATGTCTTTCAGTTTTATTATTTTCCATGCAAGCTGAAGGTACCTCCACACCCCACAAACAAGACTAACCATTCTCATTCCCCAAAACGAGCTTGGAATTTTGGGGTTGGATTTATAAGCTTTTCATCTTGACAGGCTTAGCAGTTTTGACTCCATTTCTTAACATGGAATTTGCATATAGCTTCACTTATGATCCCAAGCATTCAAACCTTCCCAAGATTGCAGAGTTAATCCTTGATAGTGTCATTCTTTTACAGTGTTCACTCCAACAATAATCGTATACACATGGTTTAAGGTTTCTATACTATGTATTACATTCCTCCCTAGAACATGCTTCCCTGAGAATGAGAGGTCTTTTTCTTTTCTTTCCCCATTTTTAATTTACTACGCTTCAGAAAACCTTTCCCAGGCACCCATTTTCAGTTATTCCTCTTCTTTGCAGAGAAAGGAAGATCAAGAAAATCTAGTTGTCTTTTTCCGTTATAGTTTCTCCCTCCTTTTGAAGATTTCACCTTCAAATTTTCCAATAAACGTGAATGCTAAATACAATCAAGATTTATTTTTACACATGATTGAATGCTAAATACAATCAAGATTTATTTTTACACATCATATTTATCTTCAGTAATAATAATGAAATACCCTTTAATTGCAAAATGAAACTAATATTAAATAGCAAATATGATTTATTAACTCTATATCACAATTATCTTTAAAATGATAAATATTAATTCTAATTGTAAATAAAATCAATAAATGACTTTAAACTATTTTTATTTCTTCTAAGAGAAATTTACTTTAACTAGCATTTAATTAAATAAGCAACTATAACAATAATCTTCTTTATTAAATAAAATAAGACGCAATTAACTAAATTATGCAAATTCAATCATATAGTTTCCTAAGTGTGCACTTTTCCTTTCACCACAAGTCACCCACAGTCCTATTACACACATGAGTCAAAGTTTGGTCAATGATCATTAAAATAGTATTATTGAATTATAAATTACTTATTGAAAATAGAGGTCGTGACAATAGATGTTGACTATCCCACAAAAGCCAAAAGGCATACTAATGTAGTTCAAATTTCAATTACATCTTATGAGACAGATGAAATTTACAGCTCGTGAAAAGAAAATCCAATTTTAAATTTCACAAGATTCCCTCACCACCATTTAAATCGCAACAATTTCACTTGCAATCTCAATTTCATTAATGAAAATAAAATTTCATCAGCTTACAATTCTCAACAATCAAAATATTTCAAATTAATCTTCAAATTAATGACTTCCAACAATATATACCCACCAAAATTGGTACATTTTCCTGGTATCAGCCTTTCCTATGCAAAGATATTTATTTTCCTCTAAATAACTCTTGCTCTACACACCTTTGTTTCTCTTATGGTTGCATTGTAATTTATTTTTATTTTATTATTGTCTACTCTCCAAAATTTCTACACTGCAATTCACTTTCACATATGTTATTTTTTGCTCGAACCATAATGAATTTTTGTTGACTCTTCAATTTCCATGCCCCTATGTGTATGCTTTTAGTTGCACTTGTTTTTGTCTTCACACACAAGTTCTTTTTTTCCTTTCCAAATTACATTTAATATTTTGCTGCTATATCCCATGTTGTCTCTCCATCTTTCCTCTTAGATACATCTTTTCCTCTCCTAGCATATGGCACAACCTTGGTCTCTTCTCATTCTTTTTTTTTTATCTCTATAATTCCCACTCGTAGCTGGCACCCCTCCACCTTCCATGCCACGCTTGATTACTTATTTTCCTTTTTATTTTTAATTTATCCAAGACACTCTAGCATACTAAATTTAATATTCAGGAAACACATAAAAATTTCAATTGCAAGAGTAAATAGCTTGAAAATTGATAGACCAACAAATTAAAAATAAATGTCAAAGAGTTAAAATGCTCAATTCCAAAATTGAAACAAAATCAACTGAAACAAAGAATACTTGATGCAGATAGTTGAATTCCCTAGGATGCTCTGGCATCAAACACATCAGGTACAAAAAAATTTCATGAGGCTACAACTCATGAAAATTTTTGGAAGCTTTTAACAGTGATCCCATGCTCATTTTTTATCCAAATTTCTTCTTCATCAAGCAACATTTTCTTCTATCTACTGATCAAAACCTCTTTAACTCTTCCCTCTTTCACATTACTCTATTGCTTATGTTACAATCTGCACTCACCTTGATGGTCACCTCCACTTGGTTCTTCCCAATAACGAAGATCCATTTCAGACTTCTCATAAAAATGGGAATATTGTTCCAATGTTAAATTATGTTTTCCTCTTAAATTCTTTTCAATTCTTTTACAATTATTTGGTTTCCCATTACTCTTCTTCTCTTCCTTGTGCAACTATTGCACCAACTCTTCATCACTTCCCTTGACCTCACTTAAAATCCTCTTTTCATGAACTACTATTGGGTTGCTCCCAACCTTACTTTCCATTGTCACAACTTGTTCACTAGCATCAAAATAAACTAATTAACTTTCTCTCACTTGTTTCTCCTCATCCTTTGATGGACTCAAATGATACTCCTTTCCATCCTTTGTGATGGTATACATATTTTCCCAACCATCATACACAACATGTCTATCATATTTCCATAGTCTTCCCAAAAGAACATGACAAGTGTCCATGGGCATCACATCACACAACACATCATCAACATAATTACCAATCTTAAATTGAACTAATCATTGTTCACTTACCAAAATTTTATGATCCTTTTGTAACCAAGTGACTAGATAAGGATTTGGATGTCTTGTATTTTCCAATTGCATCTTCTCTACCATCTCTTGTGAGACCAAATTATTAGTACTTCCACTATCCACAACTACCTTACAACACTTTCCACCTAATTTACACATCGTTCAAAATAAACTTTACCTTTGTGTTGGCTCCAGTTGTTCTTTTTTTGGCTTCAAAAGAAATCTATTCAACATCAATGTCTCTCCCTCTTCAGGCTCTTCTACTTGCTTTAGGGAATTCACATTATCTTTATAAGCTTGTGTTGCATAGTTCTTTGTTGCACTCTTCCTGCTAATTTCTTGTTGTATTTGAGGGTATTCAAAGTCTCTATGTCCAACCTCTCCACATTGAAAAAATGTGCCTCAAATCAACTTCACTCCTACCTCTTCCATCTCCTCTACAGGCCGATGTGCTCTTGCCGGAAAAGTCTCCTCTTTCCTTTCAGCCGCCGTATGGCGGGCGCGCGCGCATCATCAGCGGCGTGGCACAACAGGCAAACTTCGTTTATGCGACTGGCGGATTTCGGATTTTGGTGGTTCTGGGACCGTTAGCGGGATATCTTTCTCAACGGCTTTTTTGCTTCAAATTTTGAAGTTTCTTTATCAAATTAATTTGATAATTTTCAAGCAAGAATTTTTATTTGATTTTTGTCACCATCTGATCCCATGACTTAATTTTCTATTTCCTCTTCGTTGTTGATCCATTTGCAAGTGATCCCACCATATGGAAGTGTGTCCCTTCAACTTTTCACATGCATATTTGACCTTCTAATCTTCTTATGTGTTATCATACTCAAAATATTTCCATTTTAGCGATCCAATCTAACAATTATTCTACATTTAATCCTCCTTTATAATTTTGTGGATCAAATCAAGGTTTAGAAGTTATCCTGGTGATATCTTTGATAAATCTTTCTTCTCCTGGATCAAGACCTGGCCAATTATCTTCATTTTTTCCTTCAATAATTTTTTCTTTGTCCTCATCTTCACTAATATCCTCTACATGGACTCCTCATCTTTGAGCCATCTCCATGGCATCCAATTGTGTAGTGATACTCCTAACTACCTCCATTGTGTATTTTTTTAATAATTTTGCAATCTTAGGCTCCATGCCTCTGGGTCCTCAACCTCTACGACCTTGTCCTCTATATGTCACTTATCTTCCTTTGGGAAATTTTTGGTTCACTTCCCAGCATGATCAAACCCTGTTCTAATATCTATTAATGGAGTTAAAATTACAATTGTCTTATCAGAAAGATAAAATTTGTAGCTCATGAAAATAAAAACCAATTTTAAATTTGCAATCCTTCACCACCATTTAAATCACAACAATTCCACTTGCAATCTCAGTTTCATTAATGAAAATCAAATTTCATTGGTTTACAATTCTCAACAATCAAAATATTTCAAATTAATCTTCAAAGTAATGACTTCCAACAATATATACTCATCAAAATTGGTACATTTTCCTAGTATCAGCCTTTCCTATGTAAAGATATTTATTTTCCTCTAAATAACTCTTGCTTTGCACACCCTTGTTTCTCTTATGGCTGCATTATAATTTCTTTTTATTTTCTTATTGTCTACTCTCCAAAATTTCTACACTACAATTCACTCTCACATATGTTATTTTCTACCTAAACCACAATGAATTTCTACTAACTCTTCAATTTCCACGCCCCTATGTGTATGCCTGCACTTGTTTCTCTCTTCATACACTTTTTTTTTTTTCTTGCCAAATTATATTTAATTTGTTATACTATATCCCATGATGTCTCTCCATTGTTCCTCTTAGTTGCATCTTTTCCTCTCCCAACATATGGTGCAACCTTGGTCTCTTCTCATTATTTTTAATATCTTTGTAATTTCCACTCATAGCTGGCACCCCTCCACCTTCCCTGCCACACTTGATTTCTTATTTTCGTTTAATTTTTAATTTAACCAAGAAACTCTAGCATATTAAATTTAATATTTGGGAAACTCATAAACATTTCAATTACAAGAGTAAACAGCCTGAAAATTGATAGACCAACAAATTAAAAATAAATTTCAAAGAGATAAACTGCTCAAATTCCAAAATTCAAACAAAATCAACTAAAACAAAGAAGATGATGCAGACCTAGGAGGCCCAAACTCACTCAAAGTGTTAACCTGCCTTCAAGAGGAATCTAACAAGATTAAAAAGGCCTATTAGACCAATCCAAACAACTCCGAAATTTTGAAAACAACCAGAAGTAGAATTTTCCACTTTCACCCTTGCAACCCTAATAGTAGTTCAAACCCAGTTTTAGGCCCTTAACTCCAAACCTTTCCAAAACACTTCAAAAAAAATTTTGGATTAAGATACCCTTTTTCCTATTACATAATATATCTTAGAACCAATACCTACTCATTTGGACCAAATCAGAGATCCAATACACCTACCATAGAAAAGGCTAGTGGATTAGCCCACTTTTATAAAGAGAGTACCCTCTAAACTTCACCAAACCCTCTAAAACTTTGGGGAAGCAATTAAAATTCCCTAAAACCACTAAATCCACCCTGAGAACTTAGGTTCAAGCCCTTTTGTCTACTGAACAAAGAAACCCCCCCTTTTACATGCACAAAACAAAGGTTTTACTAGAAATTCATACTCCCAAGCTTTCCAGATCAAGCCACTGCTCCTAACATGCCACAAAACACTTCCAAAAACTCAAATGACACTCAAAAAGCTTCCACATTCATTAATTTACCAAATCACCATAATGGTATTTCATTTTTACACAAAAATTTTCTCTACCCAGCCTAGGCTTTACTCCACCAACCAATTTCATGCTCCCCAAAACTCCTAAAGACATTTTTCATCTAACCTAACATGTTACACACCAATAAACCTAGTTATAGATCCATTACATTGGGTGGATTGGTGAAAATCTTTACATAATAGCCCTCAAACCCTTACACAGCCAAAACAAGGCAACCACTGTATTTTGTTGATTTCTCTTATAAAATAATGAATTAAACTCTCAAAACAAGTGAAATGGATAGAAAAAAACATGTACTTACAAAAATATTAATCTCAAGCCATAACAAGCCTGTACGAAATCGTACAAGCCTGGAAAAGAAAGGAAAAATAGAGAATTTTGAGAAATAACAGAGCTTTTTATTGATTACTCCCTCAAATCTTCTAACCAACCATTACAAATGATGTTATTCACCTTTTTAAAGGTTATTCCTCCCAAAACTACCAACCAACCAACCCTCAACTATCTTTTAAACCTCCTTGTGACCGTTGGATGCAATTTACATTGCTTTTATAATTTTGTTAACAACATTGTTACACATTTTGCAATATTTGTATTTGTGGCCCCAAATGACTCTAAACTAACCAAAGACATCTTGAATGGTCTCATTGGACCTTATTTAGAATAATAAACTCAAAATGTAAAAAATTCCTAAAGCCTACTTGGAATCAACTTCAAATTTAATGGTGCCCCTGCACCATACACCCCAACATGGAATCTTTCCAAGTCCCTTGGAAAATATGTTGTTGTCCATCCATCATTGCTCTACACATATTTATGACCATCATAAGCTCCTTTATCAGATGCAACCTGCTCTTATTCCTCTTTGTCTTTGTTTGTTTTGTCCATGTCTTCATTTATCTCAGGTTGCACTTTATTAGCTAGCACTGTGGGGTGTTCTGTCTCCTTACCATCTTCAAATATTGACACTAAGCCCTCTCCTACACCTATGCAATCACCTTCATCAGTTACCATCACTTTTTCCTACTCTGCATGCTTTTTCCTTTGTCCCTTAGTCCTTACAACTGCCACCTCACCTCTATCAAACTTAAAAACAACTGTACTAGTGTATTTAGGCCCTCTCAGACCTACACTTGACTTATTCACTGCCTTAACACCTTTACAGACCTATGTATCTTCATTCACCATCCTTTCAACCTCATAGACCCCTTCCTTCTTATTAGTCAACTGACCCTTCTTTGTTGTCATAACTATAGGGCACATAACAACCCTACAAGCACTCCATTATCTTTTTGCCACTCCAAAGGCTTTCCACCTTCATACTACCTTATACCAGTCTGAGACACCTTGTCATTCCTTTTCTCCTACCATACAAAGGCATGATTCTTTCTATCTGCTTGCAAACCACACTTATCCTTCTTACCCACTATCCTAGCATTACTCATTTTCTCTTCACCTACTGTTTTATCATCACTAACCTACTCCATACCTGTAAACACATTGTCCTTGTTGTCCTCAAGCCTTAAAGGCTCTTTTTTTCCAAAAATCACTAACATGTCTACCTTTATCTTCGCTATATTTAACATGTCTACCATCTATCTAGACACCATATTATCTTGAGAACCTGAATCAATAGCCACTTGAAACTCCTTCTTTGGCTCATGTCTTCCTCCTTAGGTGCTTGCAACAAGGTCCTTCTCTTCATGAGAGCTTCTCCCACTTCTGGATCCGCAGGTCTACTTGAACTTTCACATTCTTCTTCTTGGATCAGTTGAGTTCTTCTTTCACTCCTATCACCACTTGAAGTTGAACTTTGGTTTTGAGGACACTTGAAAGATGGGTGTCCAAATTCATTTCACCTATAACACCTACCTGTAAACTCATTGAAATCTCTCATTTGTCTGAAATTAGTTCTTCTACCTCTCCATCCTCCTCTTGCTTCATGTGCTTGCTCCTTATTCTTATTAGCATCTTCATGGTCTTCCTTGGTCCACCTTGTTGTTGAAGTGATGCCTCTACCCCTAGAAGTATTTCCTCTTCCTCTTGCTACCTTCTCTTGTCTCCTCTTGAGTTTTTCTTTTGCCCTCATTGCCATTTGGAAGCATTGTTCAACTGATTTTGGTGCCAACAAGCTTATTTCATCCTGAATGTTATACCTCAGACTATTCAAGTACCTAGAAACCATTTCTTCCTCATCTTCTTCATGTTTAGTTCTTGTACTTAGCCTATAAAATTCTTCAGTATATGCTTGCACATATAAATCCTTTTGTCTAAGATTTTGTAACCTCTTAAGCAACTGAACATTACAATCACAAGGAAGGAATTTACCTTTCAGTTTGGTCTTCATCATCTCCCAAGAAATGATCTTGCTCTTACCTTGTCTCTCCCTTTCCTCTTGCACAAAATTCCACCACAACAAAGCATGTCCTTTTAGTTTTTTTTTTTCCTTCTTCACCTTATGCTCTTCACCAACCTCTTCACTCTCAAAGTAGTTCTCCAAAGCCCCTATCCAATCCAAGAGCTCTTCACTGTCAAGTTTTCCTCCATACATAGGCACATCCATTTTTCCATTACAATCCTTCTTCATAGCCTTCAAAAGCTTCACCATTCTCACATCATCTGGATCCATCTCTTCCTCTTCATTGGAAGTCTCTTCTTCTTCAGTATCACTTTCATCTAAAAGAACCCTACCTTTAGCTTTCATCATAGCAATTTCCTGCTTCAGGGCTTCTATTTCTTTTTCATGGTTGTCAATATTCCTTGCAAAAACATTCCCCTTAGGAGGCATTTTGATTCATCCAATTATCTTCTTCTTCTTACACACAAAACTTCAACCTTCTCTCACAAGAGACCTACTCCCTTGCTCTGATACCACTCTGATGTAGACCTAGGAGGCCCAAACTCACTCAAAGTGCCAACCTTCCTTCAAGAGGAATCTAACAAGATTAAAATTTCCTATTAGACCAATCCAAACAACTCCCAAAGTTTGAAAATAACCAGAAGTAGAATTTCCCACTTTCACCCTTACAACCCTAGTAGTAGTGCAAACCCGATTTTAGACCCTTAACTCCAAACCTTTTAAAAACACTTGACAAAAAAATTATGGATTAAGATACCCTTTTCCATATTACATAACATATATCAAAACCAATACCTACTCCTTTGGACTAGATCAGAGATCCAATACACCTACCACATAAAAGGCTAGTGGATTAGCCCACTTTTACAAAGAGAGTACCCTCTAGACTTCACCAAACCCTCTAAAACTTTTTGGAAGCAATTAAAACACCCTAAAACCACTGAATCCACCCTTAGAACTCAGGTTCAAGCCCTTTTGTCTGTTGAACCAAGAAACCCTCCCTTTTACATACACAAAGCAAGGGTTTTACTATTAACCCATAATCCCAAGCTTTCCAGATCGATCCGTTGCTCCTAACATGCCAAAAAAAACCTACAAAAACTCAAATGACACTCACAAAGCCTCCACATTCATTATTTTACCAAATCACCATCACAGTTGTTAGTTTTTACACAAAATTTGGCTCTGCCCAACCTAGGCTTTACTCCACCAACCAATTTCATGCTCCCACAGACTCCTAGAGAAATTTTTCACCTAGCCTAAAATTTTACACACCAATGCACTGAGTTACAAATCCATTACAGTGGGTGGATTGGGGAAAATCTTTACATAATAGCCCTCAAACCCTTACACAGCCAAAACAGGGCAACCACTGTATTTTGTTGATTTCTCTTATAAAATAATGAATTAAACTCTCAAAACAAGTGAAATGGATATAAAAAACATGTACTTACAAAAAATAGTAATTTTAGGCCATAACAAGCCTATATGGACTTGTACAAGTTTGGAAAAGAAAGGAAAAATAGAGAATTCTGAGAAATAACAGAGCTTTTTATTGATTAGTTTAGAGTCATTTGGGGCCACAAATGCAAATATTACAAAATGTGTAAAAATTATTGTTTTCCTATTGTGGTTGAGTCAAAATTGGTATGATTGGTAAAAAACTTATCCAAAAGGGTGATATAATATTATATTAATCTTTTTCTATCTCCTCAATCAGTGCTACAAATCTTGAAATTTCACTTTTTTAGATTCATCAATTTATCAAGGTTAAGGTTTAGAATATCCATATTCACTTCATCATTTTATTTTATGGATGTGAATATGGGATGCAATATTTTATTGAAATTTGATCTCCACTAAACACAATATTTCACCTCACCTTCATCAATCAAAATTGAAGGAATTAAGAGTTCCTCTATTCCTTCCAAAGAATCAAGTTCATTCTTTAATCCAACCTTATAATCCCCATGTGTCATTATCATATTCTCTAATACATTATATTTTTCAAGTATACTAGCATAAATATAATCATTTCTTCTAACATCAATATGAGCCAACACTATCTTCATCACTTAAATACTTGGTATCCATGAGGTGTGAATGTACTTCAAAGTATTCCTTGCTCTCATGTGATTTGTAAAAATATTTTTAATGAAGTTGTATGCATTCCATACTTACTCAACCATGATCAAGATGAAAGACAACCTGTGCTTAATATATTTTCAATAACATCATACACCTTTTTTTGTCTTCTTCTATTGAAACTTTCTTTCCTTGCTTTCTCCTATTTAATGCTTTCTCCAAATCCTTGATTCTCAAATTAAGTGCATCCTCCCTAGATGATGTATCATCTATAATGGTTTGAAGGGGTGGAATAAGTCATAAAATTTTACTATATTCTTATAGTAGCTTCACATTTTGGTCATTGGGATTTTCAAATTAGCCTCCAATTTCCTAACAAGTATTCTTCAAAATATTTAAATCATGTGAAATAGAAGGGTACTATGAACTAGAAAAATATTCTTTAGACCTACGAATAAAACAAAGAGCTTTAACCAATGAATGGTCAATAAGAGAATATGTGTGACAATTTCACAACATCATGTCTTAAAACTTGGAATCATCATAAAAGCACACAATATAAGAATATATGATGATAATAAATAACATTGAAACATAAGTACATATTTCAATACATCAAGATGTTGCATGCTCAAATATAAAATTTAATATCTTCCCACAATAACTTTTTCAAGTGCAATGAAATCATAATTGAACATGTGCATAATGGTGGGGTCAACCTTTCAAAGGGAACATAAATTATTTTTATAGATAACATGCAATAAATAGATAACTAAAGGTTACCTAGATCAAAATGGTTAGTCATTCAATGAGACGAAGGACATAAGGTTACAACTTAAACAACCAAAAACCAAACATATCTAAAGCCAAATTAAAAAAAAAAACAAAAAACTAAGCATGAAGTGTTTAGGGTTTTTGAGCCAAGGAAAAAATAACTCTATCATAAATTCATAAAGAACCCTAATTTTGTAAAAGTGCTTCCAAATTGGGATTAATTTTGGATGGTGAATGTAAGGAAATTGAATGAAGATTCAAACTTTAATATTTTTTTGGCTATTGTGAGGATGTGAAGGTCTACATGTTGTTTGATACTATTACTCAAGATGTCTACTTTTGATGGGATGTTTAGTTTGATGAGTCCTTCACATAGATGAATAGTATATCCCCTAATTCGTTATTGCTATCTTCTCCACCTTCTTTACTACTTTATTATTCTTCTTCTTGATCCACCCCCTCCTAGTGTATAATTTTTTTCTCATTACACCCACACCAGTTTTTAGGAGGATAGAAATTTTTTTGTTGAACCCCTAAATACTGACCACACTCATCTAAAAACTTCCAAAATTATTCTTTTGAATCATGCACTTTTAGCTAATCCTCAAAATTTTATGT
The DNA here is from genome assembly GCA_007258455.2 of Sequoia sempervirens. Taxonomy (NCBI): domain Eukaryota; kingdom Viridiplantae; phylum Streptophyta; class Pinopsida; order Cupressales; family Cupressaceae; genus Sequoia; species Sequoia sempervirens. The sequence continues at coordinate 14,415 of VDFB02057599.1, forward strand.
TGTCACCTTATGCCACCCCCCTTGATTCTTGCATATCCCATTAGTAATGACCAATTTGAGAGATCTGTAATGGTTTATCATGCTCAATAATTCCTCTATTAGTTACATTTCCCCTTTATCGAGCTACAATAGAAAACCCATTTTGCAAAAATGTCCAAAAGATGGCTATCTCTTTCATTTTCCTTTTATATCCCATATCCTTTTAGGGTTTTGAGCCTCAAATAAAATCTTGGAATAGGATCCAAATATGTCTAGCTCTTTGATCCCTCTTTCTTCTTTTATTCCTTCATTCTTTTTGGGATATCGAGTCTCGAATGAACTTTCGAACCAAAGTGCAAGGTCACTTCTATTTCCTGATTTCCCTTTCTTATTTCTCTCTTTCAAGCCTTTCAAAAATTTAGGCGCTGACTAGATTTGTAGACCAAGGTCCAAATCCTTGTCGCATTCCCAACTTCTTTCCTCTTTCACTTCTTCATTTTTGTCCTTTCCAAACTTTGGGTTTTGAATAGACTTTTGGATCAAGTCCAAAAGTTTGTTTTCCTCCTAAGTTATCTCTTTCCCTTTCTTCTTGTTCCCATTGGACTTTCAAGACCCAATCAAACATTTTCACTTTGGTCTCAATGTTTATATCCTTTTTCTATCCCTTCTTCCATTCTTTCTTGTTCTTGTTGGAACTTTAGGTCCCGAAAGGACATATGGACAAGCTCTAGATGTCAAAGTTTGTTCCTGACGTCCATCCCTTCTTCTTCTTTGGTTCCTTTCATAAATTTGGGTCCCAATTAAACATTTGATGCAAAAGTCCAAATGTCCAAGTCCACTTTATTTTCTCAAGCCCAACTTCTTCTTTCTTTGAAACTTTGGACCCTTAAATTGGATTTTTGGACTTTTTGTCCAAATATCCAAGTTTGATTTCCATTTCCACTCTTGCCATCTACTATCCCTTTGTATTTTGATTTTCTACATTTCCACAGGAGATATTTTATTAAAGAAATATGAAGGTGTAGAACTATGGAAAAAGTGACATCTATCATCTTCTCATTGGTTTCCACATGTCTGTGAGTGATATTTTTAGAGACAAAGTGATGTTATAGAAGTGTGGAAAAGGTGACATGTTCCAACATTTGGTTCATTTTGTGATCCCACAAGTCATTCAAAGAGCACCCAGTTTCTAATTTTGGAAGCACGAAAGGGAAACATGTGACACATTCTCATTTGATTATCATGAGTTTGCAAGATCCTCATGTTGGGTCCCTTTTCAAGCTAGGAAAGCATGAAAGGTTTCCACATGCCCTCTGATAATATCATCAGTATTTTTAATGACACTCTTCTCAATGGGACCACTTTGATGATGTGTAAAGTGACTTCGACTTGGAGATTTTTGACTGGCCAAGAATTTTAAAAAAATCCAAACTTGGTCAAGGAAGTACATTCATCAATTCTCTTCCATCCCAATAGATCTATGACCCATATACAAACTAGGAAACATATAGTAAACATCATGTTCACGGGAAATTGGTGAAAGGATTGTAATGGCATCTCAACTACCAAATCAAATCCTCCAAGCTACATAATATTTTTTGTGTTTCTTTCATGTTGCATTAATGAAAAAAGTGGTGCCCTTTCCTCTTTGTTGTTATGGACACTATTTCTAATAAAAAGTCATTCATGATCATATTTTGTTACAGATCTCAGGGGTATTTTTATTTTTTAAAATTATAGAGTCATCAATGAGGTTGCATGACATGCACATCAAGGTTGTTTTGGAAATATTTTAGCTCAAAATTCTAAGGCCATATGTTTGTACCTAATCTGATAAGATTTTCTTCTTACTATTAACCATAATTGAGTTAGGATTTGGTGCTAGAGCATCTTAGTTATTCTTGAACTATAAAGGAAAGTATTATACTCATTATAAGGGTTCTTCCTAAATCTCTTCTCAATATTTTCTCTTGCAAACATGCATAATTCTTGTATTTTTCCACTGTAAAATTGGCTTTTATGCCTCAATGTTAATAAAAATTACTGCTTTTACCTCTTCTCAATGCTTATGTTCTATTTAATTCTTGATACCTTAATGCAAGCATAGATTCTTATCATTTTTATTAGATTGTATGAATGTGTTAGTATATTGCAAGTGACAATTATGGGTGATATATGCCCCTTTGGTCTCTTAAACCCTAGCCTTCATGCTCTCTTGTAGAACTAATAAAGTAAAGACCTGTGTAAGGTTATTCAATGATCTTATTGATGTTTTGTGTAACATTTTAAGCAAGAAGAAACAATTTATATCTTGTTGTATCACCTCCCCTTTCCATTTTAATGCATTCTTTCTCTCCCTTTTCTCCTACAAGTTGCCAAAGGGGTTAGTGGTAAGATTCAATGTGTTGGGTTGGACCAACACATCTACACTTAGATTAGAAGAGGAAGATGACTTTTAGAGACTTGACCTCATCTTGCAAGGTCCCACACCTTGAGTTCATTACCATTATGTCATTCCAAAATGTTGAGCCTATGTTCAACAAGGTGCAATTTCATGTGACAATAGTTTTTGGCACACCCAATGGGACCAATTTCATGAACTTTACTACATTGTGTTAAGAAAGGGGTGTTTTTCTTATAATTTTTAGCCTTGCCGAGGTGTTCAACAAAGAACCTGATGACTTTGTAATGAAAGGGTGAACTTGTTATAACTCAAACCTGTATATTTATGCTAAGTATTCAAACAAGAGCATCTTATAGAAGTGTTTTTTAATACACTGAGGTATCATTTTTTTCATCTAGAAGAATAAATACACATTCTTATCACTAACAAGGAGAGGTAGAAGTTTTATAACTCCATATTCTAAAGCTTAGTCTACACCTTCTTTTAGTAGGTTGCTTCAAAATAGGACACATGTCACTCAGATAAATATATCATTATTCCAAATGACTGCCTCTAGAAATTAAGGTTTTTTATCTTTTAATGGTAGTAGTCCTATTTTGTTAGTCTAAAGAGATGACATACTAATAAATGCCTTAAATTATCCCCTATTTCACTGGTGAAACAGCTTCCACCCCAACATAACACATTCTTGATGTGGCAAATATTTATTTTGTACATAATATTACAACAGATAATGTGGCTATCAAACTCTTAGCCACCTCCTTGAAAGGAAAAGCATTTTAGTGGTATAGAGGTCTGCAACCTAACTCTATCCATAACTAGGATGATTTAGGTGAAAAATTATGTAAGCACTTTGAAGACAAGAGTGACCATTTATCTTTGGTAGAGAAGCTATCCACAATTAAGATAGAACCCCATGAATTTATGGGAGATTTTAACTATAAATTTCAAAAGACTTGGGATAGAATCCCTATCTCAGTGAAACCTTCTCTAGACTATGCCTTCTTATAATATCTAAGAGCTCTTAATAGTGATGTGCCTATTATAATTCAGTCTATGAGTGGAATGAATTTCTTAGATACATATTATCATTAGGGTAGAAAATTGCTTGATGTGACCTAGGAAAATATCTCCAAGGCCACCAATGCCTCTATTTCTAGAGCTTATTCCTCAACAACCCACATTGGATCCTATTTAAGTGGCTTCTACTAGTAAACCATCTATTCTTGTTACATCTCTAGATGAATGGAATGCAATGAAAAACTCAATTCAAAATTTAAAGAATGAGTTAATAGAAATAAAGAGGAAAACTCAGAGCAAGAGACTTTACTAACCTCAAAATTAAAATTATCAACAAAACGGACAACCTTATCAAGGGAAAAATCAATGGAATTATGCTAATCCCTTGAATAATTTAAAACTAGCTAGTACTAACACTTCAAAGACCTTGTTTCTAGTTCAAAACAACCTAGCTCAAGATCATGACTGGTTTTACCCATGTAATCAGCCACACAATCAGAATACATATCAAAATGGAGAGTTTGCACAAACTCTAGTGGTTCAAAATAAACCCTCAACTTCAAGATAACAATTTGATGCAAACCAAGCAATTACCAGTAGAAAAGACGACATGCAAGGAGATTCCACATTAGTCAACTAGTGTCAAGAGGATTTATGTGGTGTAAATCAGTTGAGTGTTTATGTAGTAGCTCAGAATACAAGATCAAAGAGGAGAGTAGTGGATGGTGGCGCATCTTTCACAACTAGCCAGTCATCAACCCTCCAATCATCTTAGGATACTAAAGCTACTGAAACAAGTAGATTAATCAATCTACAATCAAATCAGCCTACTGGTAGGAATAACAAGACAATAGAACAAGCTCAAGTCATCCAATTAAAGTTGGATTGTGCTCCTCCAAAGGTTTCATTTAAGGTTAGTAAGCCCCCTTTCAATATAGTTGATCGGATGAAAAACTAACCTGATTGTCACCATATGGGATGCTCTATCCATCCCATCTCAAAAGGATTTGTTGCAACAAGCTTTGCAAAAGCTTAAGAAACCAAGTGATGTGCCAAGAAAGGAAGGATCTACTTCATCAACCAGCCTAGTGCAACCCAAAGAAGAAGGGAATTCAAGTAAAATCAATAAGCCACCTCCCTTCTATTTATCTTTGATTATTAGAAATCATATAGTGCATGAATGCATGATAAATTCGAGGGAAAGCAATCTTGTCATACCTAAAAAGGTGGCTGATATGCTTGACATTAAGTATGAGCCTATGAAAAATGGGTTTGTGCAATCAGATGACACTAGTATCAAGACAATGTGGGTTATCAAGGACCTAAAATTGACCTTGCATGCATTCCCTAGCTATATTGTTTGCAAGACATTTCAATCATAGACCTCCCTACTTTCTTTTCCATATCCTTATCAAGAGAATTCACTACTAAGATAGGTAGATACCTATCTTCTAATTGGTCCCACATGCTATTTAGGACTTGGTATGGCACCAAAGTGACCATCAAGGCTGAGCCAATTGCAAATGATCATATTGAACCTTACACTCCTAGTCCCATAAAAATGAATTGCATATTGCATTATCAAGAGGATGAGTGTTTTATTTGTGATCCTACTACTCTTTTAGAGGAGGTCCCTAATTTCCTAGTAGATGAATGAAACATTTTTTTTAGTTTGATCAACTAAATGAGGTGGATGAGAATGGTTTTGGAACCTATTACACCTATGAGGAAAATTATCCTATTCCTAATCTCATGAAAGCTCAAGAAGACCTAGAGGATGATTATTTTATTCATGATCTTGGTACTCTTTTAGAGGTCCTTGATTTCCTAATTGATAAATGGGGCAATTATTTTTAGTTTGATCAACTAAATGAGGTAGAGAATATTGGTCTTGGCACTTATTGCATCCATGAGGAAAATGCTCCTATTCCTAATCTCATGAAAGCTCAAAGATACCTAGAGGGATTATTGAAATTGTTTTTTGATGGCTCTAGAAATAAGATTGGTACAACTGCTAGTGTAATGTTGGTATCTCTAAGTTAGGAGAAGTACTACTTCTCTTTTAGGATTCAATTTAGTTTCACCAACAATGTAGCTAAGTATGAAGCCCTAATCCAAGGTCTCTATCTTACACAAATGAGGAATATCAAGTTGTTGCTTGTTATTGGAGATAGTGAATTGGTTTTCCACCGAATCAAAAATCATAATACAATCAAGAATAACTTGCTCAAATCCTACAACTGCATAGTTTGGGATTTGATTGAGGTTTTTTAGGGTTTTGGCATCTAGACTATCCCTAGAAACTAGAACAAGCATGTTGATAGGTTTGCAAAAATTGGAGCCCAATTTTATATCCCGACCCACATTGGAAACAAAATTTAGTATTACATTAGGCTTGTTGTAAGGCCTGTTGTTCTGAACAACCAATCCAATTGGCCTGCCTTTCAAAATAACCAATAAATTGTCAACTTTTTGCAAGAGGAGGTAGAATTTGTGTTAAGAATCAATATATTCTACAAGATCAATATGGCGATTAGTTCATGCAACTAAGCAAAAAGTTACCAAATGGTTTCATCAACCTTGATGGTATATTTAACCTAGATGAACAGTTGAAGCAAAAGGAAATGAATCTTCCTACAAGGGAAGTGTGATCATAAGCTAGTTACCATTCATAAGGAAGATATTTAAACTTTTGAAATGTGTGCTCTAAATATAAACATGAAATATTAATTAAGCTTTGTAATAAATGGTTGCACCCACAAAAGGATATGAAAATCATGAATAAACCTATCCTGGGAATTGGACATTCCAGCAGGCGACTAATATCTTTTCATGGTCATTCATTTACTTGTCAAACTAGGGAGCGTATACTTGAAATGGAGCGGCATTGTATGTGAACTAAGAACCAGTTTCAGTCACAATCTATCAGAAATAAATACTTGAAAAGAATTCTATCTACTCTTCAGGAAGGTAATGCAACGTTCTCTTAACTCAACCATAATTTAACCAAAGCAAAAAACATAACAGCTACGACTGAGAAACAAACTATGAACTGGCCTTATGCTGTAGGAACAGACACGGGGATGGACTCCCGATGCTGCAAGAACAATATAAGACTGAGTTTGCATAGAAACTTCAAGAATGAAATCTAACTTCAAATCAACAAAGGATAAACAACTACTCACCTACAAATACTTACTAAGTGGGCCCCCTTAGCAAGCATCAACTAATTATGCCAGTATTGAACTCAGAACTTCATCAAATTTTATTCATAAACTCAGAAAGGTATACATTGTTCTATTTCAGAAATCTAACAAAAACTCTAATTATTATTATAACTCTAACTCTTACATGATCTACTTTATATCTCGTTATGCTTGCTCACTCGCGCAGGAGGAACACTTATTTAAATCAAGAAAAAAACTAACTAATCCTAATAGAGAAAGACGTGGATGTAAATGTATCCTGGAATCGAGGAACAGACTAAATAAATGAACTTATCCGCTCAACATGATTCAAAGAGAATTCTTCATTCCACTCTGACATTTAAATTTCTTCCCAACAATTTTAGTCAAAGAGTTCTTGCCAGAATAATTTCCTCAAAGTCGTGCAGGAAATGGACTTTACTGCAAGGCGGAGATCAACTGCGCTTGACTCGTTCATATTTTCTTCAACAACCTACGAAACACCAGGCAACAGAAGCGAAATGAAATATGCATGGCAACTACATGATATGCATTTATTAATCACATATTATATTTACTTCATTATTCAAAAACTACATGCATTATACCAGTCATTTGGGAAGTAAAACAGGGTAATAAATATAGACATATCAACATGATAGGCTTCAGGAATATAAAAGTGTATTGCCATAGGATATCCCCCAAAAAAAGGTTTCTAAAGAGTTAAACAACCATGAACAACAAAAGTAAGGGTATTAAAAGTACACCATGATATCCAAATTATGAGCATATTTTGGGCTCATCATTTTCCCCCTACTTAATCTAATGCTGGTCCTCTAGCATTAAACTTTTTGGTGGTCTCTCTAAAATTAGTGGTTGAGGCATGACCCTGAAATGAAGTTCTGAATCTATTATAAAAACCTCTGAAACTCTGCCACCTTTCATACCTACGAGCTTTTGTATCTTGATTAATATTTGTAGCTTGGTAGGGATAAAGAGGCCACATTAGCACAGGAGGTCTAAATGTCAAGAGCAACCACAATTCAAACCTCTTTTGAAGGCCCAACTGTATGTATTTGTTTGATCTTTTGAGAGTTGCCGTAAAATTCAGGGGACTGTGAGGCTCAGACCTTCTTAACCCAACAGTCAATCTCTCCCACCTCTTCTCAATTCTTGAGTATGACAGCTTCCAAAATGAGTATGTCTATTCTTGAAACTCATCATATACCTATTTTTTGAGATCAAATATTTTCATCCTGACTGTATTATCATTAAAGCCATATGCCACAGTAAGCCAGGTTTTCAACATTGTATAAGGGTCTGAAATCTCAGGGCGCAATGGAATAGGCTCATTCCTTTCGGCTTCTTCATATACTTCCCATTGCCTACCATAATTAGCTTTGTTTTCCGCCCAAGACATGAGTGATCTTAAATGAATGTCGCCAATATACAGAAGTGGATTCCACTCTATTTCAAAGGGATTTATAAAGCCATGTAAATAGAATTCACACAAAGAATTCCTTAGCCAATTAGGAGCCACCTGGTATGCATCATAGAATTCTTTAGTAGTATGAATAATAGGATCTAGATTCCTGGAAATTCTCATTAACTGGAACCACAAGAATTGTTCCTTGAGACACTGAGCATAAACTCTGGGCGGTGGTCTACACTCCATAATCTTACCAGTTATTGTCATCATTTCATTCATTTTCTCCTTTAGCTCCTGAATTTCTTGTTTCTGCATTTCAATTTCTCTTTTCAGTTTCTTCTTTTCTTCCTCCCAAAGACTTTGTTGCATTTCAGTCTCGGCTAGATGGTGGAAACTCAAGGTCTACAATGTGACCGGTCTCCATGTGTTTCTAAAATATTCCAAGAATTCAATCAAGAATGTCTTTTTGTAGACAACCATGGCTTGACAAGTTTCAGGGGGTTATGAAGCTTTATTGGCCACTTCCAAATATTCAGGTTGTTCTTCCTCTTGCTGCAGGATGAATTCCTATTGTTGTAGTGGAGAAGATTGTGCTTCCTTTGAAATCTACATAGCCGCAACAGCCAAGTCATCGAGACTTAGTACCCCCCTTTCATTATGCTCAACTTCCCTTATCTCAATTTGTTCTTCATCAGGAATAAAAAATGAACTCTGTGCAACATTCTCAGATACATCCCGAGAAACATTATGTTCAGAGCCTACAAATTCTTCTGAGATTATGATAACTTCAGGTTGAGGTGAAGCAGGGGAGATTTTACATTTTTTTCTTGTGGAAACTCTTCTTGGTAATGTTGTGGCTACCAAAGCTGCTCTCGTAGCTTTCCTCTTTTTGAATTGCCTAGAGGGCTCTGCCTTATCAGAAGATGATGGTGAACTTGTGGTGGTAATAGGTGTTGTTGTGGGAGAAGATGATGTAGGAGTAGAGCATTGCCTTTTATGAGGATGAGGGTCAGATTCTGGGGTTTGTTCCACCCTAGATGACTCTCCTGCCCTTGTTTTTCCTTTTTCTCTCCTACTGGCAGACCTAGTTTGTACCCGGGTAGAGGTAGAGGATTCTGGTGTGAAGGCTGCAGGACTAGGCACTGCAGGAGTAGATGACCCTTGCCCTGCTTTCCTACTAGTAGATGTTATTTTCTTTTTATTTTTCTTAGGCTGTGGAGCAAGTGCCCTAGGGGGTTATGGAAGTTGTAGGTTCTTTTGGGCAACAAATTCTTTCCAAGA
>VDFB02057600.1:0-41006 GCA_007258455.2 Sequoia sempervirens
CTTATTATCATTAAAAGAAAATAAGATTAAAATTAAATTTAAAAATAAACATAATGGTAGGCAGACATTTGGCTCCTGTGGAGATTTCTCATCTAGGATATGTCATGTGTCCCACTAAAACACACTCACAATTTAGACTTGATCAAATATGTTCATATTTCATCACATTTACAAATGGACATGGAAATGGGTTCAAAAATCATATATGATTTAATTTATTCCCTCCAAAAAGTCCCTAATCCCTAGTCCTATGACCTAGGAACTTTGGAGACTCAAAATGAGATGAAAATAAAATTTTAAATATATATATATATATATATAAAAGTTTTCCACTTAAGATGACATATTCTTCCACTAACTCCTCAACACAACATTCAAAAGACATAATTTCCTCATCACACAATAATAAATTTCACATCACAAAAATAGATTACACGTCACAAAAGATCTTAGCCTTTCCATATAGACTAGGTCAAACTCAATTGGTTATACACAACTAGGAGACCAAAATTGAAGAAGTGATCCCATGAAGATTGCTCACACATTAGTAATCAAGATGCTTAGGGTTGTTTTAGAAGATCAATTGTGAAGGTACATTGAGATATGAGGAGATTAAGATTTCTATTTGGTTCTCAAATTTGATGACAAAAGGGCTTTTTGATTCATTTCTCTTATGGGAGACTTTTAGCTAGGAGTATGGGGAGAGAGAATTGTGAGTAGCTTGGCTTGAGGAAGGAAGACTTGAAGTGGAGTTTGCTTGCTGATTTTCATCCATTTTCATTAAGCTTATTTGAAAGCTTAGAGGTAGATTTTCATATTCTTGTTATGCTTCTTGTTGAATGATTGGATAGATGTATTGAATAGAATCATTATGTGTTGTGTCCATGAGTAAATGTGGGCATGATAGGATATCTAAACATCAATAACATCTACATTGATTTTCCCTTGAAAAGTTGGAATGTCAAATTTTACTTGGAACTTGAACAGGGTGTGACTGTTGAATGATCTCTCTATTCATTATATATTTGTTGTAGTTCATCTCAATTGTGTTGGAGGACCTATAAAAACTGGTTCATCATTATCTTTCTAGAGCAACCTTGATAAATGCCTTGAAGGGGTCCAAAGAGTCAACTCATTATTCAACCATCTACAATCATATAAACTTTATAGGAAGGTAGTTTGATGGATCTCTTGTCTTCAATCCAATTCTTTGATATCCTAACCATGTGTAATGGGACATATATGAGTGAATGACTCTTATACCACTAATCTAAATTATGTTGTGAATTCAAAAGACATTACACCAATAAGAGATTAGATGTACTATAACTAGTAATTGACAAAGCAATCAAATATGAAATGACAATTACTTAAGTTGAATAAGATAGTTCTTATTCAAAATTGAGAGCTCATACAAATTTGGCACTATGTGGAAGAGGTGCATACCGTCTATTCTATTTCATTGTTTCAAATTCAGCCAATTTATACATTTTGTAATTCAAACTATAAACCTCGGTAAAACTAGTAAACCATGACTTCCAATAGAAACCAAAGAGTCATCATACTTTTTCCTCCTTGAAAGTTGAAATAGACGATCAAATGAGAACAAATTAATTAGAAAATTATAAAAATTAAAAATACTAAGAAATTATTTAATTTTGGTACCCAACTTGGTAGGGCTATAACTCCCAAGTTGTTGAGCAAATATTGAACTAGTTGCATGTGTTGGAAAAGTTTCCATGAGACCTAATTCAAGTTCCTCGGGGAAGATTGTGGCTCTCTTCTTAAGCTACTAATGAAAGTCTCAAGGGTTAATTTTGCTTCAAAAGTATCTAAAATGCAGATTACAAAAATGTTGAAAATACTAAAATAATTGATTTTTATATTTATTAGATTCAGCCATGAAAATGTCAAATGCTCTTAGATGTCAATCAAATCAGCACCTTGTAGAAGAAGATTTGAAATTATTCTTTGTACTTAATTAAAAATTTACACAGCTGCTAAAATGAATTACAACTAACAAGTAATCTATTTAAAATTTGAAATCAGATTGACAAAACTATATCAAACCAATTGTTTGCTAAAAACAAATGCTTCTATTTTTAGATAAAAATGGTCACTGAATATTTCAATAACAAATTTACAGAAATTTTGAGAATCCTGTTCCAGAAAATAAGAACTACTCTTGTTTAGGATGGATAATTTTAGGTATGGATAATGAAATTACTTTATAGCTTAAAATTCCTTCCATATTTTTCTATAATTTTCTTTCAAGATTTATTTTTCTATAATTTTCTTTCAAGATTTAATCTCTAGATTTTATGTGCCAGATGAAAAATAAGCGGCAATAAAAAAATATTCATAGGATTGCCTTAAAAAAATCTAAAAAAAAAGCCCCGCCTCTATAAACAAAATTTAAATGCTAAGAAGTCAAAATTTTCAGTGTTCTTATTTCAGTTTTTGGGTGCTATCATTGCAAATTGTGTAATGTCTATTTATGTAAATGTCTTATTTTACATGTACTGTTTATCTAGACATCAGATCATATTTATTAATTAATAATCAGAATATAACTATTTTTTATTTTTAATTAATTAATAAACAAAATCAAAAGTACATCCTGATGTCTCCATTCTACAAGCTATATAATAAAAGAAAGGCAAAATCACATTCAGCGAATGTCTGTCAACCTCTTCTGCAATGTGTCCTAACAATCTAGAAATGCGGACTTATCATTTCAATTGCCAATGCCTAAAGTTAATGCAAATGCAGTGCTTGGATGAGTTGGGCGAGGATATATGCTAGTTTTATATGGTACCATAAGTGCTCTTTGGATTATTTTGTAACTAGTTTCTACTCATATTTAAACAAAGAACCTTACTGTGGAACTTAAATGGAGAAGTAGATTGCACCCATTTTCTTTTACCATCCCCATTACATACACATTATTACACAGAAAACAACCAAAAAAAAACTGGGATATTTCTTTTAAATCTAAACACTTATAGAAACAATTTTCAATCAAGTGAACACACTTGTATTGTTCCTAAAGAGCCCCCACCCTCTCTCCTTGTCCCTTCCCCAGCGAAAAAATAGACTTTATCTTGTTTTGGTATGAACAGAAAGGAAAAAGAATCACCCACCTTTAATTTCTTCCAGTGTACAATGATGAATGTAGCCCGATGTATAGTTATAATGCTTGTAGCTGGTAACAATCCCCTCTGCTGAATACTTGTATTTGGATTGCTCCAGTACCATAAAGAACAGCACTGGAGCCAGGCTCCGAGAGTTGTAACCAATACAATTACACTCCACATGGTCTCATAGGTGATATGGACCTCAATTCCCAAAAACCAGATAAAATGCTCAAAATCAAATGAGTGCAGTGATCAAAGCACCCACAGTTTGACCCATTACGTGAAAACAAATCTGTCAAAAGAAGGAAATCCTACAGAAATACTGTTGAGGGCAGTATAATAACCTTGTGAATGCTGAAAACATCACTATCCATGGGCATGTCAATTGATGCTTCAGTTTTCTCACATACTTGCTGGTTATTCCACCAAAACATGGCTTAGCACTGAATAGCATCAAAAACAGCAAAAACAACAGGTGTTTCAATGGTGCTTCCATTTTGTAATGAAAGCCACAGTATTCAACTTCTTCAATCTATATCCTCCTGTGGGTACAGGTAAACCCTATCCAACATCGTCTGTATAAATATGCTCTACAGCTTGAATACCCATCAAAACGAGGGATACTGTAGAATATTCCCAATCACCTGCCGTCAACTTGTTACTGTGTATTAATCTTCTTAGTTAACAAAATGTACTTTTGTACAGCTTTGTAGTTTTATTTTCAGTTTTCCTTTTTGGCACTTAAACATGAATGTATTTCTATTCTGTTTATAAATCTTGGCCTGAGGGTGGTATCAGAGTACAGGTTATTTTTGTCTTTTCTTTTACCCAGCTGTGAAGAAAGCAAGTTGTTAAATTTCTATGGCTCTTCAGTCATTTTTATTTTTAAGTGTTCTGCATATATTACTGAAGAAGGTACTTTATGGCACGTGAGATTTGAACAGTTAGAATGTGACGTAGTGTTTATGTTTTATATCCAATTTCTATTATGTTCGTAAATCCTGGCCTCACACAACTTATCCAATTGCAGGGTGTGGATAAGGGTTTCAAAGTCATGACAGTCCGAGTCTGCTGTGCTGGCGAATTTAAGGCTTGTCACCATCATAACAAAGGACACATGCAAAAAGTTACTGTCAAGGTCTGACGTATTTCAGTCTCCTTTAACTCGTGGGTCGCTAGTAGCGATAAACCTAGGTATTTATGATTGTCCAGTGTCAACTTTATCATCAAAATCTTTCATTTTATTTCGTCTTTCATTATTTTTAATTTTATTTTTATTTTTTTAATTTGAGTTAAATTCTTGGATACAAATTTAAACTTGGTTTAAATCTATAGTGTAGAAATTTTTGAAAACTATCAAACTCAAATTTAAATTTGTATCTAAGTCCAATCTTTTTTTATTAGACGTTAATGTTAATTTGTATGCTAAAATGTTGTATAATAAGACAACTCTTAATTCATTATTATATCATCTAAGATCTATAGCATATTTAGGAATCAAGAATGAATGAAAGAATTTTAATGACGTCCGCGAGACCAAATGGTATAAGGGACATAGGTAACCACCATTAACACGTTTTCAATTTTCTTTCGATGTCGACTCTTCTTTTATGAATCTTGATCAAAAAGCTTTTAGCTCATTCAAACTACCCATCTTCATATTGTTTTCAAATTGAATACAGATATCCTCATATGTTGCACATTCTAGGATGAAGTGTTGCTTGGTTTCAACCACCCTTTTATTGAACAAAATGCAAGTTTTTTTTTCCCATTCTTCCTCAAGGACCGTCCATCTACTCATCTCACATCTAAGATGATGGGAGCTAGTCCCCAACCAAGCAACTAATATTTTAGCTTTTCCTTTAATTGCATTCCTCAAGTAAGATTTTTCATCGTGCTCCCACTTGGGGTTGAACTATTTAACATAGTGCACTTTTTTACGACTAATCTAAAATTTGTCTGCATGGCAGTCTTGAACTTTTCTAACACAAACCTTTTTATCTCTTCAAAATTGTTAGGACATAGTACATACATGCAATTTAATGTCCCACTTCCTCAACCACTTGTTGTTTTGCTTCATCCAAGTATTGTTCCTATGTTTTAATTCTTCTTCAACAACCAACTTGGGTCAGCGATGCTTATCCATGCTATCAACCTTTTTTAAATAACTTAGAAAATGAATTATTGCTAACGCTTCCATTGGAAACATACTCGCTTCAACCAAAAGGATCTCATAGGTGATTGTTGATTTGCCTTGAGACTACTAGTAATTAAATGTTTTTTGGATTCTTTCCATTTGTTGCCACTTGTGGGTAGACGTGTTATTCCTCCAAATTTCACAACCATAGAGGACAACCGACACGACCAACAAACCAAAAAGGATGTTCTTGGTGTAAGAAAGAACTCTATTACACATTGCATTATTTTCAAATCATATGTAATGTCCCCATTTTTAGCACTACACTTTCTAGTGACTGTTAGCCTATTTTTGGATGCCCATAGGCTAGTCAGAGGCAGAATTAGGGTTTCCTATTTTCTAGGAGACTTCTTTTGTGGATTCAAGGGTTTGCATGTAGAGTTTGGCAGTGTGTTTTTTGGACCTTTCTAAGTTTTCATAAAGCTTTGGAGAGATGTGACATGCATTTCAATCAGGAGTTTGCAAGCAAGATTGGTTTGTGGATTCTTTATAGGTTTTCAGAGAGCTTTGCAATGGTATGACATGTATCTGCATCTGACAACCTTTTCTAGACTTGCTATTTTTAGTAAGTTGCGACAACTGTCTGGTTTGTGCTCAAAATGTGTTTGGAGTCACTTACTATTTTTAGTAGTATGCTATTTTTAGTAAGTGTTATTTGTAGCAAGGGTGGCAGTTGCAGTGGTTGGCATCTTTCTATTTTTAGTTGTGGTCGATTTATGATGTTTGCTATCTTTAGTTGGTCAAAATATTCTCCAGTGGTCTAGTCAGTTTTGCTTAGTTTGGTGTTTGGTGTACACTTACTATTTTTAGCAGTGCTATTTATAGTAAGTCATTTTTGGGGAGTTGGTCCCAGGCCAGTATGTATGCAACAACATTATTTCTAATATGGTTTGGAGAGCCTAAGGTTGTATTGTTTAATTGATTTAATTAGTCACTTGAGTTGCTTTATAAAGTTATTTTATAAACTTAAGTTGAGGAGGTGAGTGGTCATTCAAAAAAGCACCTTGGGCCTAGGTGTACAACTTAAGTTGTTTTTAAAGGATTTATTGATTTTATATTTCCTCATGTGTGGGATGCCCAAGGGAGAAGAGGAATTAAAAAATGTTTAAATTTTTCAAATGAAAGGAAGGGTGTGGGTTTTAGGAGGGAATTAAGAAACTTTTCAAGTCATATTGCCCTAATCTCTTTATAATCTCATTTTGGCTCTCATTTGCATATCTCTACTTTGGCAACATAACAAAATGTTGTTGGATTTCTTCCAGATTACTTGGGTTGTGAATTGAGGACGGAAACCCTCTTCGTTTGGGCTTATTTCGGTGGTGAAATATCCACCCTAGTCAGATTGTGAGTGATTCCACAACAGGGATCATACAGTGCTTCACAAAGTTCAATTTTGGTGATTGGAAAATGAAGATTTATCAGTATTTTTGAATAGTTTTTGGTGTGTCTCAATTGCTTTTAGCTTGGTGTGGCTTTATGAAGATTTTGGTGTGTTTTAATTCAGTTTCTAGGTGCTTCAGAACATGGACCTGAACCTGGTTTTTTTATCATAGCTTTGAGTTGGGTGGAGAAATCGAAATGGGTATTGATTATTTGAAAGGGATATCTCACATGGTGATTCCAAAGAGTACTTGCTTGCATTTTTTGGTGATGTATTTGAATTTCTAGAAGAGATCAAACTTCATAGAGGGACGCCATCTTGCTACTAAGAAACCCTTGTTTGAACCAGCACTTGTTGGGTTTGGATGTTGAGCTTTGGGGAGCTAGAAATGGAGGCTTAGGCGTTGGAGAAACAAGTGTTTTGCTTGAGATCAAACTTCATCTAGAGGGATGCCATCTTGCTACTAAGAAACCCTTGCTTGAACCAGCACGTGTTGGGTTTGGATGTTGAGCTTTGGGGAGCTAGAAATGGAGGCTTAGGCGTTGGAGAAACAAGTGTTTTGAATATCATTGCTTGGGTGTTGTTCATTGTCATCCAGGAGCCTCATTGTTGTTGTTGAAGGGGCCCTGACATGACTGTAAACTCTTATTCCAGGTATGATATTACATTGTATTATTCTGATATAAAGTTGCAAATGAATGTCTATGTTGCTTATTACATTCTCTATTGAAAAGGATTTAGTATCTTGTGTTTCTTGTTCTTTTCACAATCTTCTCCTTATGTTATATACACCTGAAACACATTTGAAACAAATACAAACACATCATTAAACAAGCAAAATAGGAAACAAAGACTTTTCAAAAAAATCAGGTGTGTATGTTACATCATAGCATTGACATGACATCAACATATACACATGTCCTAGACATATGACATGATTGATTTGTGTATATTCAATCTTTGTTCCAAAATTGTTAAATTTGATACAATGGTTTGATATAAGGAAAAGAACCTCACTTAGAAAACTTCCAAAAATGTTCATCAATACCACCTATTTGTAAACATAAATTCCAAATAGCAAGGTGAATAGGTTTTAGGCAAGTGAACTTGTGCATAAACTATTTATACGAGTAAGGTTTATATACATAACATATATATCACTAAATTATGATTGTGAATTTGAATTAGAGTGAAGCATATTTTTTTTTCTAGTTTTACAAGCGTCATCAAATAAATATCAAGCACCAAATACCAATACAAATTACAAAGTTTCATGGGGGTCATCTCATAGTGTGATGGTAAAGTGGTGGTGGTGTTATTGTGGCCACTAGGGTTCAAATCTCCATTAGGCCATTATGATTGCAGGCACTATGCCTCTATTGATCCAATGTGCACACAAGTTTGACTTGCAACGTTGAGGCTACTAATGGCATTCATGCCATGAGATAAGTGTTCATGCCTATGTTGGTCCAATCCCTCGTTGGACTGGTGTGCTCAAGGGATCTATGCTCCTATTGGGCTACCTTACTCGCAAGATCAAACTAATCACTTCGTTCATTCCAGAGAGGAGGTCCCCCAATTCTGGCCTCCATATTGGCCTGAGCCAGGCTAAAATTCCTGATGTTATTGATAATTTATTTTACAAGTTTCATATGTTAGAATTTACTCTATATCAACTCCTATAGCAAAGTACACTAATCCCTTTTCTTAAATTTATTGTGTATTATGGACTTATCTTAGTAACACTATCAATTTTAGATCAATAATCAAGGATAATTTATTTATTATTACTTATTTGCATTTATTTATCCTAATTTATTTATGTAGGTGCAATTTATATTCCTTTACATAAAATGATGAACTCATATTAAAACCACTCAACAATTTCTCTAAGGGTTTTGACCTTCTATGTTACAATTTTGAATTTTCAAATATGATATTTTAAATTTGACTAGGGTTTGGATCCATCCTCACTTGTACTTTACTGTTCCATCTTGATTAGAGTTTGAGGGCCTTGAATTTTTGATATATCTTAGATCTCGACCTTTGGGCATGAATTTTGTTGTCAAAGCACTTCGCTTTTGAATCCACAAAACTTTATTATGGGTGGTCTTAGCACATGTAGGCAGGGCTATTAAAGTCTAAGTTTTTAATATATATACTCAATAATAAATGAAAGAGTGTGGATTATGTACATGGAGTGTCAAATAAAAATGATGTTTTCTTGACTTGTAAGACTTTTATGTCAAGTATCTTTTTGAGACAAATAAAAACTAATTACAAAACAAATACATTGTGAACATTGTTTGATCCACATTTAAGTACTTTTTAGAGATAATTTGAATATGTTTTGATTAATTAAGTGCTCCATTAATGGTCCCATTGAATAATTTATTTTTTCCTATTCAAGTTTGACAAATGGAACGTATTCAATTAGTTTATCAACAAAATCATATACTTTTGGATTGTAGCATTCAAGCATGTTATATAGTTCATTAAAAAATTCATTGAATTAAAGATTGTAACGTATTTGCACCATTACTAAATTTTAATACATTAGGATTTATACAACAAAGAAAGAAATTTTGTCGATCTTTTATTAATTTATTTTATTCATTTCCTTTATTTTTTCTTCTTTTTTGCGTTTCTTGTTTTCCTTCTTTTGGTTTCATTATTCTTATTCTCTTTACCCATTTTCTTTTATTTTTTGTGTTTTCAAGGTTGTTAATTCCGTTCTTATTTTCTTTCTTAAGGTTTATTTAATCTTTTTACTCTTTACCTTTTTCTTTTATTGTTCTTGTTGCAATTTTTGTTTTTTGTATATATATATATATCTTATTCTTGTAAGATTTGTTCCTTCTTTTGTTCACTTATTGGCATTGTCTCCCTTATTTTTTTGTTAATCTCCTATCACTTGCACCTCGGCTCTTTACTTCTTTCCTTCCTCTTTACTCATAATTGCTTCTCTTCCCTTATTTTCGTTGACGTTTTATTTTTATTTTCTTTTTCCCCCTTTCTAATTTCATCCTTGCGTTTCTTTATATTCTTTGGTTTATTTTCCTTTTTGCTTCCTTCCATGTATATTCATTTATTTTCCTTTTTGGAGTGTTTTTATTTGTAGATTTAATTTGTTTCTTCTCTTTGGCCTTCGCTCTATTCTTTTGTTAATTTTCTTTCTTCCTTTATTGCTAATTTTTATCTTCTCCTTACATTTTCTCTTTGATATTTTTATCATTGGGTTTATTCATTTTCCCTTTTATCTTTATCCTTTTCTTTCTTGTTTGATATGTTATATTTATTCTTATCTACATTTATTCCTAATTCATTGTATTTAGATGTCCCCTTGCTTCTTTGTATCTTATTCATAATTCTTTGTTTTTTCATCCTTCTTAGTTTTTTTCTTTCCCTCTTCCCTTATTGTAATTGGTCTTCTTCTTTTTTTTCTCTAATTTGTTGTTCTTCCTCATCTTTAGTCTTGTCCTTGGTCTACGTGCCTCCTTACCTTCCCCCTCCTCTCTTCTTTTTATCCTGTCTAAGTCTGCAATTATCCTCTCATTTCTCATGCTCTCTTTCATCCTGATGATGGATCATGTAGTGTGATCCGAAACGTTGATGCTAAAAAAAATTTGCACACAATCAAATCCAGAAGCTATACAAACTTATGATATGGATTGTGGAAACTTATTATCATTAAAGAAAATAAGATTAAAATTAAATTTAAAAAAATAAACATAATGGTAAGAGGGGCATTTGGCTCCCTTGTGGGAGAGATTTCTCATCTAGGATATGTCATGTGTCCCACTAAAACACACTCACAATTTAGACTTGATCAAATATGTTCATATTTCATCACATTTACAAATGGACATGGAAATGGGTTCAAAAATCATATATGGTTTAATTTATTCCCTCCAAAAAGTCCCTAATCCCTAGTCTTATGACCTAGGAACTTTGGAGACTCAAAATGAGATGAAAATAACATTTTAAATATATATTTTGAGATGAAAATAACATTTTAAATATATATATATATATATATATATATATATATATATATATATATATATATATATAAGTTTTCCACTTAAGATAACATATTCTTCCACTAACTCCTCAACACAACATTCAAAAGACATAATTTCCTCATCACACAATAATAAATTTCACATCACAAAAATAAATTACACGTCACAAAAGATCTTAGACTTTCCATATAGACTAGGTCAAACTCAATTGGTTATACACAACTAGGAGACCAAAATTGAAGAAGTGATCCCATGAAGATTGCTCACACATTAGTAATCAAGATGCTTAGGGTTGTTTTAGAAGATCAATTGTGAAGGTACATTGAGATATGAGGAGATTAAGATTTCTATTTGGTTCTCAAATTTGATGAGAAAAGGGCTTTTTGATTCATTTCTCTTATGGGAGACTTTTAGCTAGGAGTATGGGGAGAGAGAATTGTGAGTAGCTTGGCTTGAGGAAGGAAGACTTGAAGTGGAGTTTGCTTGCTGATTTTCATCCATTTTCATTAAGCTTATTTGAAAGCTTAGAGGTAGATTTTCATATTCTTGTTATGCTTCTTGTTGAATGATTGGATAGATGTATTGAATAGAATCATTATGTGTTGTGTCCATGAGTAAATGTGGGCATGATAGGATATCTAAACATCAATAACATCTACATTGATTTTCCCTTGAAAAGTTGGAATGTCAAATTTTACTTGGAACTTGAACAGGGTGTGACTGTTGAATGATCTCTCTATTCATTATATATTTGTTGTAGTTCATCTCAATTGTGTTGGAGGACCTATAAAAACTGGTTCATCATTATCTTTCTGAGCAACCTTGATAGCATACTTGAAGGGGTCCAAAGAGTCAATAACTCATTATTTAAGTATCTCTGAAATCATATAAAGCTTTATAGGAAGGTAGTTTTGATGGATCTCTTGTCTTCAATCCAATTCTTTGATATCTAACCATGTTAATGGGACATATAGTGAATGACTCTTATACCACTAATCTAATTATATTTGTGAATTCAAAGACATTATAATAAGAGATTAGATGTCACCCATGAACTAGTAATTGACAAAGCAATCAAATGAAATGACATTTATTAAAGTTGAATAAGATAGTTTGTATTCAAAATTGAGAGCTCATGCAAATTTAGCACTATGTGGAAGAGATGCATACCTTCTACTCTATTTTATTGATTCAAATTCAACCAATTTACACATTTTGAAAATCAAACTATAAAACTTAGTAAAACTAGTAAACTATGGCTTCCAAGAAAAACCAAAGAGTCAACACATTTGTTTCCTCCTTGGAAGTTAAAATAGACAATCGAATGAGAACAAATTAATTACAAAATTAAAAAATACTAAGAAGTTATTTAAGTTTGGTACCCAACTTGGTAGGACTATAACTCCCATGACGTTGAGAAAATATTGAGCTAGTTGCATGTGTTGGAAAATTTTCCATGAAACCTAATTCGAGTTTCTCAGAGGGAAGATTGTGGTTCTCCTTTTAAGCTACTAAAGAAAGTCTCAAGGGTTAATTTTGCTTCAAAAGTATCACAAATGCAGATTACAAAAATGTTGAAAATACTAAAACGGTGATTTTTATATTTATTAAGTTAATATGAAAATGTCGATACTCTTAGATATCAATCAAATGTACCTTATGCAAAAGAAGATTTGAAATTATTCTTTGTATAATTAAAATTTACACAGCTGCTAAAATGGATTACAACTAACAGTAAACTATTTAAAATTTGAAATCAGATTGACAAAACTATATCAAACCAATTGTTTACTAAAAAACAAATGCTTCTATTTTTAGATAAAAATGGTCACTTTGAATATTTCAATAACAAGTTACAAAATTTTGAGAATCCTGTTCAGAAAATAAGAACTACTCTCTTGTTTGGGATGGATAATTTTAGGTATGGATAATGAAATTACTTTATGGCTTAAAATTCCTTCCATATTTTTCTATAATTTTCTTTCAAGATTTATTTTTCTATAATTTTCTTTCAAGATTTAATCTCTAGATTTTATGTGCCAGATGAAAAATAAGCGGCAATTAAAAAATATTCATAGGATTGCCTTAAAAAAATCTAAAAAAAAAAGCCCCGCCTCTATAAACAAAATTTAAATGCTACACGAAAAACTGATAAGAAGTCAAAATTTTCAGTGTTCTTCTTTCGGTTTTGGGTGCTATCATTGCAAATTGTGTAATGTCTATTTATGTAAATGTCTTATTTTACATGTACTGTTTATCTAGACATCAGATCATATTTATTAATTAATAATCAGAATATAACTATTTTTTATTTTTAATTAATTAGTAAACACAATCAAAAGTACATCCTGATGTCTCCATTCTACAAGCTATATAATAAAAGAAAGGCAAAATCACGTTCAGCGAATGTCTGTCAACCTCTTCTGCAATGTGTCCTAACAATCTAGAAATGCGGACTTATCATTTCAATTGCCAATGCCTAAAGTTAATGCAAATGCAGTGCTTGGATGAGTTGGGCGAGGATATATCCTAGTTTTATATGGTACCATAAGTGCTCTTTGGGTTATTTTGTAACTAGTTTCTACTCATATTTAAACAAAGAACCTTACTGTGGAACTTAAATGGAGAAGTAGATTGCACCCATTTTCTTTTACCATCCCCATTACATACACATTATTACACAGAAAACAACCAAAAAAAAACTGGGATATTTCTTTTAAATCTAAACACTTATAGAAACAATTTTCAATCAAGTGAACACACTTGTATTGTTCCTAAAGAGCCCCCCACCCACTCTCTCCTTGTCCCTTCCCCCAACCGAAAAAAAATAGACTATATCTTGTTTTAGTATGAACAGAAAAGGAAAAAAGAATCACCCACCTTTAATTTCTTCAGTGTACAATGATGAATGTAGCCCGATGTATAGTTATAATACTTGTAGCTGGTAACAATCCCCTCTGCTGAATACTTGTATTTGGATTGCTCAGTACCATAAAGAACAGCACTGGAGCCAGGCTCCGAGGGTGTAACCCATGATACAATTACACTCCTACCCACATGGTCTCCTTGAGTGATATGGACCTCAATTCCCAAAACCAGATAAAATGCACAAAATCAAATGAGTGCAGTTATCAAAGCACCTGATTCTTGACCCATTACAGCCAAAGAAAACAATCTGTCAAAAGAAGGAAATCTGAAATACCTGTTGAGGAGCATTATAACCTTGTGGAATGCTGAAAACATCACTATCCATGGGCATGTCAATTGATGCTTCAGTTTTTCTCACATACTTGCTGGTTATTCCACCAAAACATGGCTTAGCACTGAATAGCATCAAAAACAGCAAAAACAACAGGTGTTTCAATGGTGCTTCCATTTTGTAATGAAAGCCACAGTATTCAACTTCTTCAATCTATATACTCCTGTGGGTACAGGTAAACCCTATCCAACATCGTCTGTATAAATATGCTCTACAGCTTGAATACCCACCAAAAACGAGGGATACTGTAGAATATTCCCAATCACCTGCCGTCAACTTGTTACTGTGTATTAATCTTCTTAGTTAACAAAATGTACTTTTGTACAGCTTTGTAGTTTTATTTTCAGTTTTCCTTTTTGGCACTTAAACATGAATGTATTTCTATTCTGTTTATAAATCTTGGCCTGAGGGTGGTATCAGAGTACAGGTTATTTTTGTCTTTTCTTTTACCCAGCTGTGAAGAAAGCAAGTTGTTAAATTTCTATGGCTCTTCAGTCATTTTTATTTTTAAGTGTTCTGCATATGTTACTGAAGAAGGTACTTTATGGCACGTGAGATTTGAACAGTTAGAATGTGACGTAGTGTTTATTTTTTTATCCAATTTCTATTCTGTTCGTAAATCTTGTACTCTTGAAGAGGTCACAGTTCAAATCTGCAGGGGGTAAGGTATGTGTACACCTCATATTGTGGAGCACGAGTTAGGTGCCTCCCTCAGATTTGGGAGTATGAGGAGTCCCATATATACTGTAAGCTGTCTGTAGACCCAAAAACAGATTGCCTGGTATTCGTGAACTATAAAATAATTATTATTATATTATCCTGGCCTCACTGTATCCAATTGCAGGGTGTGGATAAGGGTTTCAAAGTCATGACAGTCCGAGTCTGCTGTGCTGGCGAATTTAAGGCTTGTCACCATCATAACAAAGGACACATGCAAAAAGTTACGTTCAAGGTCTGACGTATTTCAGTCTCCTTGAACTCGTGGGTCGCTAGTAGCGATAAACCTATTTATGATTGTCCAGTGTCAACTTTATCATCAAAATCTTTCATTTTATTTCGTCTTTCATTATTTTTAATTTTTTTTTTTTTTTTAATTTGAGTTAAATTCTTGGATACAAATTTAAACTTGGTTTAAATCTATAGTGTAGAAATTTTTGAAAACTATCAAACTCAAATTTAAATTTGTATCTAAGTCCAATTTTTTTTAATTAGACGTTAATGTTAATTTGTATGCTAAAATGTTGTATAATAAGACAACTCTTAATTCATTATTATATCATCTAAGATCTAGAGCATATTTAGGAATCAAGAATGAATGAAAGAATTTTAATGACGTCCATGGGACAAATGGTCCCTGGGACATAGGAAAACACCATTAGCATGTTTTCAAGTTCCTTTCGATGTCGACTCTTCTTTTATGAATCTTGATAAAAAAAGCTTACCATTTTGTGAAGTCTTGCCTCCTCAAATAGCTCATTCAAACTACCCACCTTCATATTGTTTTTAAAATGAATATAGATATCCTCATACGCTACACATTCAACGATGAAGTGTCGCTTAGTTTCAACCCCCCTTTTGTTGTAGAAAATGCAAATTCTTTTTTATTGTTCTTCTTTGGGGACTATCCATCTACTCATCTCACATCTAAGATGATGGGAGCCTGTCCTCAACTATGCAACTAATATTTTAGCTTTTCCTTTAACTGTGGTCCTCAAGTAATCCTTTTCATCGTGCTCCCACTTGGGGTTGAACTCTTTGACATAGTGTGCTTTTTTACAACCAATCTGATTTGTCCACATGAAAACCCTAAACTTTTCTAACACAAACTTTTTTATCTCTTTGATATTGTTAAGACATTCATGTAGTTTAATGTCTCACTTGCTCAACCACTTGTTGTTCTACTTCAACCAAGAATTTTTCCTATGTTTTAATTCTTCCTCAGCAACCAACTTCGGTCAGCGATGCTTATCCATGCTATCAACCGTTTTTAAGTAGCTTAGCAAATGAATTATTGTTGATGCTTCTATTGGAAACATACCTATTTCAGCCAAAAGGATCTAGGGAATTGTTGATTGACTTTGAGACTACTGGTAATTAAATGTTTTTGGATTCTTTCCATTTATTGTCACTTGTGGGTTGACATGTTATTGACCCAAACTTCACAACCATAAAGGACAACCAACATGACCAACAAACCAAAAAGGATTTTCTTAATTAAGAAGAACTCTATTACACATTGCATTATTTTTCAAATCATATGTAATGTCCCCATTTTTAGAACTACACTTTCTAGTGACTATTAGCCTATTTCCGGATGCATGTAGGCTAGTCAAAGGTAGAATTAGGGTTTCCTATTTTCTAGGAGGCTTCTTTTTTGGATTCTGGGGTTTGCATACAGGAGTTTGGCAGTGTGTTTTTTGGATCTTTCTAGGTTTTCAGAAAGATTTAGAGAGATGTGACATGCATTTAATGAAAGTGACATGCATGTCAATCAAGAGTTTGCATGTAGGTTTGGTTTCTAGATTCTTTCTGGGTTTTCAAGGAGCTTCGCAATGGTATGGAATGCCTTTGCATTTGACAACCTTTTCTAGACTTACTATTTTTAGTAAGTTGCGATGGCTACCTAGTTTGTGCTCAAAATGTGTTTGGAGTCACTTACTATTTTTAGAAGTATGCTATTTTTAGTAAGTGCTATTTCTAGCAGTGGTTCAGGTAGCAGTTCAACACCGAGTTACTATTTCTAGCAATGGTGGAAGTTACAGTGGTTGGAATCTTTCTATTTTTAGCAGTGTCTAGTTTATGGTGTTTGTTATCTTCAGTTGGTCACAATACTCTTCAATGGTTTTATATTTTTCTCAGTTTGGCATTTGGTGCACACTTACTATTTTTAGCAGTGCTATTTATAGTAAGTCATTTTTTGGGAGTTGGTCCCAAGCCAGAATGTATGCAACATCATTATTTCTCATATGGTTTGGAGAGCCTAAGGTTGTATTGTTTAATTGATTTAATCAGTCACTTGAGTTGCTTTACAAAGTTATTTTATAAACTTAAGTTGAGGAGGTGAGTGGTCATTCAAAAGGCACCTTGGGCCTAGGTGTACAACTTAAGTTGTTTTAAAAAGATTTATTAATTTTATATTTCCTCATGTGTACGATGCCCAAGGGAGAAGAGGAATTAAAAATGTTTAAATTTTCAAATGAAAAGAAGGGCATGGGTTTTTAGGAGGGAATTAAGAAAATTTTCAAGTCCTATCGCCCTAATCTCTTGCCTATAATCATTTGGCTCTCATTTGCATATCTCTGCTGGCAACATAACAAAATGTTGTTGGATTTCTTCAGTTACTTATTTTGTGAACTGAGGATGAAAACCCTCTTCGTTTTAGTTGGTTTCAGTGGTGAAATATCCTCCCTAATCAAATAGAGAGTGATTCTACAGCAGGGATCATACAGTGCTTCACAGAGTTCGATTTTGGTGATTGGAAAATGAAGATTTATCAGTATTTTAGAAGAGTTTTGGTGTGTTTTTCTTGCTTTCAGTTTGGTGTGGCTTTATGAAGATTTTGGTGTATTTTTAATTAGGTTCTAGACATGAACATGGACTGAACCTAGTTTTTAGCATAGCTTTGAGGAGTTGGGTGGAGAAATGCGAAATGGGTATTGATTATTTGAAAGGGCTATCTCATGGCAGCATTTTTGGTGATGTATTTGAATTTCTACAAGAGATCAAACTTCATAGAGGGACACCATCTTGCTACTAAGAAACCCTTGTTTGAACCAATACCTATTGGGTTTGGATGTTGAGCTTTGGGGAGCTAGAAATGGAGGCTTAGGCGTTGGAGAAACAAGTGTTTTGCTTGAGATCAAACTTCATAGAGGGACACCATCTTATACTAAGAAACCCTTGTTTGAACCGGCACATGTTGGGTTTGGAAGTTAACTTTTGGGGAGTTGAGAGGCCTAGGCATTGGAGAAACAAGGTGTTTGAAATTCACTTGCTTGGGTGTTGTTTGTTGCCATCAAAGAGCCTCATTGTTGCTATTGAAAGGCCCCTGTCATGACTGTAAACTCATATACCAGGTCTGATATTTTATTGTATTATTCTGATATTAAACTGAAAATGAATGCGTATGTTGTTTATTGCAATCTCTATTGAAAAGGCATTAGTATCTTGTGTTACTTGTTTATTGCAATCTTCTCTTTATGTTGTATACTCTTGAAAATGCATTTGAAACAAAACACAAACACATCATTAAACAAACACAAGAAATAGGAAGCAAAGACTTTCAAAAAATTGGGTGTGTATGTTACATCACTTAGCATTGACATGGCATCAACATCACGCACATGTCTAGACATATGGTATGATTGATTTGTATATATTCAATCTTTGTTTCCAAAATTGGTAGAATTTGATACAATGGTTTGATATGAAGGAAAAAGAACATAAACAGCAAAACTTCCAAAAATGTTCATCAATACCACCTATTTGTAACTATAAATTCCAAATACTTAAGGTGAATAGGTTCTAGGCAAGTGAGCGTGCACAAACTATTTCTACAAGGTTTATATACATAACATATATATCACTATTGAGTTAAATTTGAATTAGAGTGAAGCACAATTTTTTTTCTAGTTTACAGTGTCATCAAATAAAATATAAACACAAATACCATTACAAATTACAAAAGTTTCATGGGGGTCATCTCAAAGTGTGATGGTAAAGTGATGGTGGTGTTGTTGTGGCCACTAGGGTTCAAACCTTTGTTGGGTCATTGTGATCGCAAGCACTATGCCTTCGCTAATCTAATGTGGTCATAGGCTTGAACCACAAATTTGAGGTTGATAATGGCATTCATGCCATGAGATAAACATGCAGTGGACTATGTTGTTCCAATCCCTTGTTGGCCTAGTGTGCTTGTGGGATCTATGCCCCTATTGGGCTACCTTTCTCGCGAGATCAAACTGATCACTTCGTTCATTCTGGAGAGGAGGTCCCCCAATTGTGGCCTCCATATTGGCCTGAGCTAGGCTAAAAATTCCCGATGTTATTGATAATTTGTTTTACAAGTTTCATATGTTAGAATTTACTCTATATCAAACTCCTATAGCAAAGTACACTAATCCCTTTCTTAAATTTATTGTGTATTATGGACTTATCTTAGTATTGTTACCCATTTTCACCTATGGGCTCAATCAAGCAGGGTAACCTATGTTTTCAAGGGTTCCCGAAGACCAAATGGAAGAACACTCGCATCAAGATCACTTTTTCTAACTTGTTTGCTTCTTGTGTAGATGCAGGGGAAAATGATGTTTTAATTCAGCACGTGGATTAAATGTGGCTCCCAAGAGGGTTGAGCCCAGCGTGCGAGTCTTCAACTTGGGGGTGGGTTTTCTTTCCATTTATGTTTTGCCTGGTCTTTCCCTCTTTTCTGTTTTGTTTTCTTCTTTCCTTTTTCCTTGTTCTGTCGGAGGCGGAACCAGACCGAAACCAAACTTGGAACTTTTCAAAACTCGGTTCTGTTTATGATCAGGTTAGAGCCCGCTTCCCACCTTTCTATTTTGTGGCTCCCTTTCTCCTTTGTTTCCGTCAAAGGTGGAGTCAGGACGAAACCAAACTTGGAACTTTTCTGAAAGTTCCAGTTTCCATTCTAGTTCTGGGTCCGGTTCCGATTCCGCTCTTTCTTCTCTCCTTTTCTTCGCATGACACGTGATCGTCTTGTCGCCTTTTCCCCAGTGTGTTTTCCTCTTTCTTTCTCGCCTCCTTATGTTGTGGTAGGGATGGGATGAAATCCGAACTTGAAACTTGAAAAGAAAGTTTGAGTCCGGTTGGATTCGGTCCAGTTCCTCTTGTTTGTTTTCCCGTTTTGGTCTCGATCCTAGTTCCGCCGAGATTCATCTATCTTTACTCCCACTTCCTTTCTCCCCTAGTTTCGGCTCCGATTTCGTCTTGATCCCACCCCCGCCAGTTTTGAAGAGTCTTAGTGGAAAAGAGTGCCTTCGTCAGGAGATGAGGATATCGCCCTAAGGTCTTGCCGACATTGGGAAGTCTAGGCGACATAGAAGGTATAGTCGACGAAGGTCTCACCGACCAGTGGAGCCTCCCAAATAAAAAGCAAGATCGCCGAAATTTTCAACCTTCGGCATAATGTCTTGCCGAAGGCTAGATGTCTCCCCGACCAAAAGAAAGTGGCTCATCGCCAAGAGTTAAGGAACCCGAAGGAGGGTCTGGGCGATAGGCTAATGTCTCACCAACAATGAGGGGTCTCGCCGGGTGTCTTGCTGAATGAAGAGTTCACCGAAGGAAAAGAAATTCTACAAGAGGTCTCGGCGAAGTGTGGGTGTCTTAGCAACAAAAGCAGATATCGGTATGATTGGGGGACCTCGCTATGAAGTCTTCCCGACTAGCAGAGTCTTGCCGAAAGAAATGAAGAGCCCAGTGGAATGTAAAAGTTCAGCGTGAGTCCTGGCGACAAACAGGTAGTCTGGCCAAAAGATGAGTGTTCGAGGAGACTAGTGTGCTCGGCAAAGGGTCTGGCCGATAGGCCAATGTTTTGGCGACAACAAAGGGGGGCTCAGTGTAGCATTTTCCCTTCACCATGATGTCTTCCCGACTAGCAGAGTCTTGCCAAAGAACGAAGGAAATGTAGGGCCTGGCAGAGTAAAATGCGTTCGGGGATGTGCTCACCGAAAGAATTTGATATCGGTGCAATGTCTTGCCGAGGGTTTAGGGTCTTTCCAAAAGGATGTTAGGGCTCGATAAAAGTATTTGATCTCGCCATAACGTCTCATCGACTGTCTATGATATGACGATAGCTTAGAGACACCTAATCAGTGAGACACTTCCAGTGTCTCGCTTGGATGCGATTCATTTTAGAAGTTTTGACTGCCCGAGAATCTGTGTAGATCACTCAACCAATCAGAGAAAGCCAAAAACAAGTCGTGGTGGCTCAACCAGATGAAGAAGATCAACAGAATGATAGGTAGCGGGTTATCTGTTCAGAGCTCAGGAGCATACAAAGCAGCTCAATTGCAGAGAGATTAAAAGATCGACACAAGTAGTAGAAGTGAAGGCGATGGTTGCAAGATGTTCAAGAAGGGAGTCCCTTGAAGGAATTTTTTGACACCAACATGGACACGCAGGGTGCAGCTTGAAACTCAATAAAAATCTAAGGGGCAATTTTTTTTTTAGGGCCCCTGATATTATTTTTTGGTAAGCCCTAAGTGGCCGATACAGTTTGATATATAAGGCATTTTTTCCTTTTTTTTGGTAGATAGTTCTGATTACACACTTGGAAGAGTTAGTGATTTTTTAATCAATCCTTTCTCAATTAATGTATGTTTTTCTATAACTCAACTGGAATCCTGAATACAACACAGAATTTACCTTGGAAGTTTGTGTTCATGTTTGTATTGATTCTCATTTTTGTATCTTTCTTTTGAACATGCAAGTCTTGAACTGTGTTTTATAATTTTGCACTTATGTCTTAAGGTTGTGAAATTAATCTTTCCTTCCCAAGATATGTATGTAGACCAAACCTGTTAGGACTAAGTCATTAAGTATGAAAGAAGTTGCTCTAAGAATAGCATTAGGCTTTCAATTGTATGTTCTTCCTGTGTCTATTTCATGATTTCTTATTAATATAGTTTATCACCATAAGTTTAGTTCCATTTTTATGAATTTTCCTTCTTCCTTTACCATCAAAGAATAATTAGTTTAGGTGATAAGACAAAGGAAGTCGGCCTTCTCCGGAGGTTCACTCCAATCTCAGGCAACCCACAGCCTCAGAGTGATCCAATGTTTCACTAGAAAGCTCAGTTTACAACTTTGCATAGGGTGCATTTCTAGGTGACAACAAATAACACTATCAATTTTAGATCAATAATTAAGGATAATTTATTTATTATTACTTATTTGCATTTATTTATCCTAATTTATTTATGTAGGTGCAATTTATATTCCTTTACATAAAATGATGAACTCATATTAAAACCACTCAACAATTTCTCTAAGGGTTTTGACCTTCTATGTTACAATTTTGAATTTTCAGATATGATATTTTAAATTTGACTAGGGTTTGGATCCATCCTCACTTGTACTTTACTGTTCCATCTTTATTAGAGTTTGAGGGCCTCGAATGTTTGATATATCTTATATCTCGACCTTTGGGCATGAATTTTTTTGTCAAAGCACTTTGCTTTTGAATCCACAAAAAATTATTATGGGTGGTCTTAGCATATGTAGGCAGGGCTATTAAATTCTATGTTTTTAATATATTAACTCAATAATAAATGAAAGAGTGTGGATTATGTACATGGAGTGTCAAATAAAAATGATGTTTTGTTGACTTGTAAGAATTTATGTCAAGTATCTTTTTGAGACAAATAAAAACTAATTACA
Organism: Sequoia sempervirens; assembly: GCA_007258455.2. NCBI lineage: Eukaryota > Viridiplantae > Streptophyta > Pinopsida > Cupressales > Cupressaceae > Sequoia > Sequoia sempervirens. Next base: position 22,397 of record VDFB02057600.1, read on the forward strand.
AAACAAATACATTGTGAACATTGTTTGATCCACATTTAAGTACTTTTTAGAGATAATTTGAATAAGTTTTGATTAATTAAGTGCTCCATTAATGGTCCCATTGAATAATTTATTTTTTCCTATTCAAGTCTGACAAATGGAATGTATTAAATTAGTTTATCAACAAAATCATATACTTTTGGATTGTAGTATTCAAGCATGTTATATAGTTCATTAAAAAATTCATTGAATTAAAGATTGTAACGTATTTGCACCATTACTAAATTTTAATACATTAGGATTTATACAACAAAGCAATTCCACTATGATGTTTTTGCAAAAAAATTATCCTGTTGTTGGATCATATTTTGGTGAATTAATTTGCATGGATATTCTCAAAGCCTCATTGTTTGTCGAATCTGAGTTTATCGATGTCACTAGGCATGTCTAGCCAATTTCATTTCATTTAGTTGTATTGTAACATTCTCCCATTTTCTTGCCTCTACAACTCTAGAAGCATAGTAGGGTGCTTGCAAACATTTTTTAGTTATAATGCCACCTTTCTATCAAAAATTTGAATTTTCTATAGACACACAGATAACAACTAATAGGCAATATAACAATCATCCTATGGTGAAATATTGTAGTCTATTTATTAACTAACCTAACAATTATTGTATTGAGTTAAAGATAATATCTATATGGCATAACTTGTTTGAGTTAAAGTTCATAAACATGTTCTTAGCATCTTTCTAAACTCAAACGTGTGGTTTCAGTTTATGAGCTTATCCCATATCCTAGTATGATAGATTGATGCTTTATATTGGGTTGTAGTTTTAGAGTTGAACATCTACTTTGTATTTGTTATAGGCTATCATTACATTATTAAAGGGTTATTCAATTAAGAATATATCATAAGAAATTCTTAGATGTTCACTATCATACACTAGATGTATATCCTAAAGATGGATTGATAAGGTCTTGTTTATAAGTAAACCACAAGGTGAACTCTATTAAGTTATTCTTCACAACTTCCAAGTAACTGTAAACATTCTAGGCATATGCATTATAATTTTAATTTATTTATTTTATGTTTGGTCATATGAATTATGACGGTGAGCAATACATATGCTCATGCAGGTGTTTAATTCCTTGGGAAAAGATTGTTGTGAGCTAAAAGTAAATCTAGGATCTTTATATATAAGTCTAAGCATCCTTTCAACAATTATATAACTCTAAGATCTTGCTATGACTTTTTACCTTTTTTTGACAAACTTTAAAGTCTAAAAAGTTCTTTTCTAAGTGCAATCTCTACAACAGCTAAGATTGCATCTCCTTCTTTTCACTTTTGGATTAATCAATAACGAAATACATGTGACTGAACTACCATGATTTTCATTGGGATCTACTCAAAGTCCAAAATATAGTTTCAAGGTGCCTACAATCACTCAAGAATTAAAATTTCTAGTTGAAGCATGTGTGCACCTTAACTTTGTACATCTCAAAATCCTATACTTTTATTTTGTTCTCTAAAACATGCTATTATTTCATTGTTAGAATATAGTAGAATATAGGTCACATAAACAACTATTCTCACAACCTTGAAACATTCTTTTTTTTTCTTCTTATTGATGCTTGTATGTGTTTGGATTAGAAGTTGTACATGACATTTTCTGTCTATTTAGATTCATATGAGAGATTGTACATTTGTATATATTTTAAAATTTCAAGTGTTCATTTAATATATTAATCATGTTTTATGTGTTTGTACAAAAGAATTGGAAGATTGCATAAAATCAAACTATTAAATGTGAGGACATGTACATAATATTTTAGAATGTAATCTTTATTTGTAATAAATTAGATTGATTTATGTCTTATGTACACCTAAATTTTGACTGCTATTCTTTGTACTTTTGTACGAGATGATAAGTAGTTGTGCTCATTTTTATGTATTTATTGATATTTTTACATTCAAACAATAATTAAAATATGTTCTATTATTAGAATACATGTTATGACAACTACCCTCACAACTATTGAAGCGGCATCTCTGCAACCAAAAGAATACATGTTTGACTATATTTATTAATTAATTGAAATTTCAAAATTAATAAATACAATCAAACGTACATTTTGACTGCATAAACAGTACAAAACTATTAGAACATGCTGATATCCTCTCCCCTATAAGACCCTGCTCCACACTCTCTCCTAATAATCAATTATTTTAAAACCATCATAACAAAAAAGGTCGAATCTAAAAGGCCAAATCTTATCACTATCATAACAAAGGAAACGTACAAAATATTAATGTCAAGGCTTGACGTATTTCAGTCTCATGAAACTTGTGGATCATGAGAAGCCATAGAATTAAGATGATGCTTCAAGCCATATCTACAATACTCGCTGTTATGTACTAAATGTCACGGAGTTTCTTTGTCTCCTCTGTTGGTTAAATCTTGTCACCATTATAACAAAGGATAAATACAGAAAGTCACTGTCAAGACCTGATGTATTTCAATCTGATAGAACTCTTGGATCAACAGATTTGATAGAGTTTAAGATGTCTTCAAGGCATAGCTACCATACTTTCTGTTATGTATTAGATGTCATGACATGTCTGAGTCTGCGGTGTTGATCTTTAGTCATCGTTTCAACTTTAATTCAACATTTTGTATTATTTTATTTTATTTTTAATTGGGTCATGAACGCTTTCAATCATAATATCACTATATTTCCATTGCTTTGGATAAAAATGAAGCAATCAGATCAGATAATGACAGAGAAAAAGTATGTCGCTTAAATTTGTGAATCGATCCTATCTTTATGATTGTCCAATGTCAACTTTATCGTTAAAATATTTCATTTTATTTTATAATAATTGAAATGATGGTTGTGTTTTATAATCTTTAAATTATATATTTAGTCAATAGGCTACATATAGTGTAAGATTTGAGTCTGAAATAAGTCTTACATCTGCTCGAGTCATCGGAAAACAAGTTTCAGCTGTCGTTTAATGGTAAAAGCCTTCAAAATATCAAGTAAAGCCTCCAAAATCTCACTTATCACATAAAACCCAGATAAATATTGATTTGACAACTAGATGGGAACATTCCATTTTCATTTGTAGTATTTTCTGTCAATTTGATGACAACTTTATGCAAATATTTCATAATCATATAATACTTAATTTCTTTAAGAAAAAAACTAGATTTGTCTAAGCTTATTTCATTCCATTATTTAGCATTTATTATTAATTGTTTAATCTACCCACATGCAACTTGAATTTGCAAGCACAAACACTACTCTCTAACATGTTAACATACATATAGTTTTCTATCGACGTAATCCTTGAACATCCTTTAGATGCAAGTTCTACTTTGTAAAAAAGTTATTGGATTTAAGTTTTTTTATAAAACAAAGTTATAAATCATGTTTTTATGTTAAGTTGGTAAGGAATCTAAATTTAATGCATGATCATGTTAAAAATGGTCGGGCTTAATTGGCACACTCCAAGCATTGACTGCTTAGGTGGTTGGAACCACTCCTAATTTCACCTTCCCCCTTCGTACCATTTTTGACCCACTCTTAAGCCACTGTCCCATGGAGGGGGGCTTCCTAAAAATTTGGGGTAGAATCTACTTTAATTTTTAGCAAAATATTTTGAAGCTGGTGGTCCCATGAATATTTTGAAGCTTCAAAATTTAAGCAAGCTAGTGGTGGAATGGTGGTGGAATGGAATGTTGTGAATACAAAATTAATAAATAAACATCATTTCCCTCCAAAAGTGGCATGAAAGTACTCTTAAGCAGGTGGGGCAATTTCTAGCCCCACCCCAATCTCACTAGCTGAAATTTTTAGCCACTTGCTTGTTTCCAGGGTAAAAAAGATTCCATTTAATCCTGTAGAAGAAAAAAATCCCATGAGACCACCTACTTCCGTGAAAATAGGAGCCCAAGCCCCTCCCCCATAGGACCGCTTACGCTTAGTTAACCTCACCTTTCCTCTTTTGTAGCTTTTGGTTGATTTGTCGTGGCAACTGTTTGAAAGATTCCAATTTTGTTCGTATTTTTCATTTTCCATGTGGCAGTTTCTGTTGAACATGCATATGTGCATAGATAACATCATACAAAATCGTTATAAGGGGACCCACCAAGACAAAGCAGAAGTGACAGACGAGGACAGAGGGGAAGTGACAAAAGGATGACAAAAATTAGCTATGTTAGTTTTGCCGCTCAGATTTGCTTTCATATATTCAAACTTAAAGTCTAGTCCAACTTAATTTAAATTCAATTTATTATATTATGCTATTTTTTTTATATTGTTATATATTTATTATTGTATTTATTATTATATTTTTTTATAATGTAATTAAAGTTGTATTATTATTTTATAATCATTATTAATATTGTTTTAAAATTAATATTATATTAAATTATATATTATATATTAGTTTTAGAATATTACAATTATTAAATTATTGTATTGTTATTGTATTATTATATTATATTATATTATTATATTATTATTATGATATTATATATTTATTATTATTTTTATTATTATATATTTTTATAATGAAATTAAATTTATATTATTATTATACTAAATTATATTATATTATATTGTATTATTATATATTTATTATTATGTAAATAAATTTATATGATTATTTTATAATTAAATTATTATTATTATTGTTTGTTGTAATGTAATTAAATTTGTATTATTATTTTATAATTATTAATATATTATATTATATTATTCTTATGAGAAATAGGATGTTTCAAAACATGTGATTCAAAATACACGATGTTTATTGACTTGCAATTCACAACATACCAACTCATTTGTTTTTAAACTATGTATATCTAGTTCTGCAATTCAAATAGCAACAACACCATTCACTTAAACACCTCTTTAGATCATTCAATTCAACAACACTTAAAATTTACCAACTCAATAATAACTCTAGATTCTAATTTCTCTAAAGGTTTCTCTTAGTTTTCCATGCTTACAATCACCCCTATGTGCATAATTTTTTCAAATCCTAGGCTACATTCTAAAAAAATTAGAATCATATATCTTCACTCTTAACAAACACATTACCATGATGAATCATGGTAAAATAAATGTATGTCTAAGTACATATCCTATTTTTATTATTAATTATAATTTTAACTTACTTTAGCTCTAAAATCCCCTTAAGTAGCCCAATCTATAAAATTTTCACATGTCTATATAGGCCATTAAAATAAGTACTCACAATTTCTCAAGTTAATGATTACTTAGAAATGCTTATATGTAGAAAAAATAATTGTAATACACAAATTTAATAATTTAAAATTTAGACACTTTTCTCATCAAGTGTGTCAATGTATCATTCTACATATTTGATAGTCTTTCATACTAGTCTTCTTTGAAGTTTTTTTTCATTTCTTTCTTACACAAAAAAAAAAAAACCCCTCATAATACATTTTCATGTTCTTCAATGCTCTCAATATCTCATCACCTTTCCATTTAAAGTAGAAAAAGAGTTAGAAATGAAAGGTAGAACAAAATGGTATGAATCCTTTTTTAGAGAAAGAGGAGGTTACAAATATTTTGAAGGTGGTAAGGTGGTTGGGATTCATTTTGAAGAATATAATGATGTTATATTTAAGGATTTCATCTATTATTTGATGAATCTCACTCCATTCTCAATAGGAAAAAAATTAAAGTAATTCTTTCCACCTTCACTTCCATTTTTAGGTTGTTTTGAGAAGGATGTGATTTTTTCACTCTCAAGGAATTTCATATGATAGAGTAAATTAATTAGTTAAGTCAATATTCTAGAGCCTTGGAAGACTACTATAATGTTGATGGTTAAATATTTCATGTGTGAGTCCAAATATTGAACCAATGTATAGAATAGTATGTGAATGTTGAATCATTATGGTATAGTATAGAGAAGGAGGAATTGAAGGTTAATTTATTAGAACATGTATTTGCCTCATTTTAGTTAATGATTGAAAAATATAATAGGGGAGTGCGGGCATTAATGTGTCATGACCTCATCCATCTAATAAAAAACACTTATTTTTTGAAGAAACCATTATGAAACACATCAATAACTATCTATGATTTAATAGAACACCAAATTTCTAAGATCATCTCTCAAGATTCTATCCATTGTAGGAGAAATTATATCATCCCAAGAAGTTAACCTCATGTGTAAGATAGAAATAAACCCATCTCATCCTTGTATCATAAAAAAATATAGTATTCATAGGTTTTGTTAAAAAATTAGTAGCATATACTTAAGTGTTAGTATGATCCTCAATTTTTACTTTCCTTAATTCACCAATATCCTTAATAAAAGGATATTATACATCCACATGTTTAGTTTAAGCATGGTAAAAACATTATCTAGCAAATAAATTACACTCTATGAATCATAATTCAACAATATGTGACTTAAAACCAATATTGTAACATAGTTTGTGTAACAAACAGCTTATTTGCAATCATATGGTGTTGCCATGTACTTTTATTTAATAGTGTACAATAATTTTTTTATCTACTTCCACTTAATTATCCAACTCACAACTATTCCAAATAGAGTAAAAATATAACCACTAATTGGTATCTAACTATACAAATCTCTATCCCAATCAAAATCAACAATCCCCCATACATTCAACACCTTTCCCACATTATTAGTGTCATGATAACATAACTATTAGTTTTGACACCTCAAATTTCACACTTCACATTGCACACACTACCTATTATAACAAATTGCATAATTCTTAAAAATACATTGTGTTTTATAACCTGCACTTTGTCATACCAAAACACATTGTGTTGAAATTTTGTTGTTATTTGAAATTCACATATGTAAATAAGGGATAGATAAGTATATAGTTATGAATATCTTATATTTTGTTCAAGTAAACTATAAATGTTAAATAAAAATATGACTTGATTTTAAAAACTAAAGGCCAATATGCAATAAAGGTATGACAATAATACATATTATATACGTACAAAATACAATAGAGTAATCACCCTCTGAATTGTAGCAAGGCCAATATTTAATATGATGAAAAGGGCATGTATTTCTTTAAATTTTAATGTACAACAAAGATCAAATAGTACTTTTTCCTATTCAGGATGCAACAAACAAACCATGGTTGCTTTGGATTGAACCCATTTCTATGGTCGGGTATTTCCTTTCTTAACCTCAAAGTTATATTCAAAATTTCCCTTATGGGCATTCTAGCTTATCTCTTAATGCATTCTGCTCTATACATTATGTAGACTCAAGCCTGATATTTATTCAAATAAATTAACCTATTGATCATGAGGATTAATCCTTACAAGGTTACAATGAAACCCAACTCATACATCCCATCAATTCTTCAAACCAAGAGCTTCCTCTTTATGAAAATATGTTTTCCGCATTCCTTAATAAATGAATGATTTTCCCCTTACCATTATTGGTCTAACTGATAAAGGAAGGCAATATGCTTTAAATATAATACTATCGATACATATCTAAGATAACACAGAGGATTATATCCTCTTTTCATTAGTTTGGTAGGCGAATATCTACAGAATCAACACTAAATGGTATGCATTTAATCAAAATATGATTTCCATTCTAGATACTAAACAAAAGCAGGTTGTAGGCCATGCGATTCCCCAAAGGGTGGTCACTAAATCTATACCTTCGGCTCAAGCCGAGACACACAAACAAAGACTTTGTATGTTACTATGCTATCAGTTCTGCCATCAAATGTAGTGATAAACGGTAGCTAAAATGAAAAGATACGATAGTGAAATCAATATTATTTCAAGAAATCAAATTACCTCAATGGTCAAGCTTTTTATCAAAGCTTTCCTCATTTTTTTTCCTACCACTGAGTTCTCTTTTCTATTTTTTTGTTGCTTGTCAATTTTCTTCCAAATCGATCCCTGCTTTTCTTCCTCCGCTCTTCATTCAAAAATGGTAACCACACTTCATGCATGTGGTTGGGTGCTATCATTATGGATTTTTCTTGCCATAGCCACCGACTTGTTACATATTTTTATTTACTTGCATAGTAAAAACTTAGGAAATTTACTTCAATTCAAACATTTGGCATATTACATAATCCTAGAATTTTTCATATCCAAACACACTATCATGAAATGACGTTATTTGAAATGAAGACCTATATATGTATAGTTATGAATTTCTTGTGACAAATAGGAGGTTTTAAAACATGTGTTTCAAAACATTTTTTTTTGGGTATCATGTGAAGTGCAGGTTACATTTATCATGGTGTTTTTTGAAACCTGTAATATTTCAACCCCAAACACATTGTCATGAGATGATTTTGTTGGTTGAAATGGAGACCTAGATATGTATAGTTATGAATATCTCATAACAAATATGAGGTTTCAAATTTCAGGTTTCAAAACATACTATGTTTATTAACTTGCAGTTCACAACATACCCAATCCATGTGTTTTTTAAATTGTGTAGATCTAGGTTTGCATTTGAAATGGAAACAACACAATTATTCATGTTATTGGGTAAATATGATATAATTTTCCATTATTGAGGTTACAAAACATGGTGTGTTTTGGGTACCTTGTCAAGTGCAGGTTTACAAATCATAGTGTGTTTTGAAACCTACAATTTTTCATACCCAAACACACTGTCATGAAATGATTTTTATTTCAAATGGACACCTAGATATGTATAGTTATGAATATCTTATGATAACCAGGAGGTTTCAAAATGTATTGTGTTTATTAACCTACAATTCACAACATACCCAAACCATCTATTTTTAAACTATGTATATCTGGGTCTACATGTCAAATAGTAACATGTAATACATTCTTGCTATTGGGTAAATTGGATATACTTTTCCTATGTAGAGGTTGCAAAACACAATGTGTTTTTGGTAGCTTATGAAGTGTAGGTTAAAAATCATGGTTTGCTTTAACACCTGCAATTTTTAATACCCAAACACATTGTCATGAAATGATGTTGTTATTTGAAATGGAGACCTAAATATGTATAGTTATGAATTTATTATGACAAATAGGAGGTTTTGAAACATGTGTTTTAAAACACACTATGTTTATTAACATGTAATTCACAACATACCCAACTCAATGTGTTGTTAATCTATGTATATCTAGTTCTACAATTCAAATAACAACAATACCATTGTTCATATTATTGGGTAAATTGGATATACTTTTTCATAATAGGGGTTACAAAACATGGTTTTTTTTGGGTACCATGTGAGTGTAGGTTACAAATCATGGTGTGTTTTAAAATCTCCAATTTTTCATATCCAAACACACTGTCATGAAATGGTGTTATTTGAAATGGAGACCTAGATATGTATAGTTATGAATTTATTATGACAAATAGGAGGTTTTGAAACATGTGTTTCAAAACACACTATGTTTATTAACATGTAATTCACAACATACCCAACTCAATGTGTTTTTAAACTATGTATATCTAGTTCTACAATTCAAATAACAACAATACCATTGTTCATATTATTGGGTAAATTGGATATACTTTTTCATAATAGGGGTTACAAAACATGGTTTGTTTTGGGTACCATTTGGTGCAGGTTACAAATCACAGTGTGTTTTGAATTCTGCAATTTTTTCATACCCAAACACAATATCAAGAAATGATGTTGCTATTTGAAATGGAGACCTAGAAATGTATAATTATGATGTTATTGTGACAAATAGGAGATTTCAAAACACATTGTGTTTTTTAACCTATGATTCACAATGTACCCAACCCATGTGTTTTAAAATTGTGTATATCTAGGACTGAATTTCAAATAGAAACAACATTCACTTAAACAACTCTTTAGGTCATTCACTTCAAAATTCAAAATTCATCAATTCAATAGTAACTCGATAGATTTTATTTTCTCTAATGGGTTCTCTTAGTTTTTCATGCTTACAATCTCCTTTTATGTTCATGATATAAATCTCATACACACTTTATCTTTTTAGAGATCTTAGGCTAAATTCTAGAAAATTTAGAGTAATATCTCTTTGATTTTGACACAAACATTGACATGATGACACATGGGAAAATAAATATATATCTAGATACATATCCTATTTGTATCATTAATTATAGTTATAATTTAATTTGGGTCTAAATAAGTCCACTTAAGTACCCCAATCTATAAATTTTCCACATGTTCATGCAACCCATTAAAAAAGTACTTGTGATTTCTAAAATTAATGGTTACTTATAAATGCTTATACTAGTCTTTTTAGAAGAATGTTTTTCATTAAAAAAGGGCCTTAGTACCATACCAAGAAAAGACTAAGGTAAAGGTTGAATGAATCTAAAAAGCACACTATGAATTTACACTAATGCAAAATTGTAAGGGTATACAGTTTAAATCATTACACTAATTTAACATGAATTTACATATTTTATGCTAAATACTTATATTTCTTTTCATTTAATTATTGATTTACACATTTATCATTCCCAATCTAAATTGATTTATTACTAATTTGTATACATTTAATTAATTAACCTTAGCCAATCTTTAGAAAAAATGTACTTTCTTTAAAAATTAAATATTTCGATAAATATATTTTATTATATATAATCATTAAATTCTTTAACTATATCTCATATTTAAAAATATAAATAACTTAACTCATAAATTTGATATAATAAATTTATATATTATTTAAATCAAATTAAAATGATTTTGTTAATTCATATTTATTATATTAATTTAGCATAATATAGGTGGAATGTACACTATATTCAAGTAATCCAAATAAAAACAAACTTGAAAGTTCAAGTATAATAAAAAATAAATTTATTCACATGTATATCAAGCAAAATGAGTTGTTGAATTACAAATGGAGAACAAATTACAATGAATAGTAAAATAGTAAAATATTGTACTTTAAGATTGAATATATCTATTCATTGATCCTTAAGTCCAAAATTTCAATTTATAATCTAAAGTTTTCAAATAGGGAAGTTAAAAAATAAGGGGGAAACAAATGGTCATAGATCACGAAAAAGATCCTTCATATATATCAAAGACAGATATAGATTAGCCTTTAAGACTTCCAACCAAACTAAAGTACCAAGGAAATGCCACACTAGCTCTTTTATTTCATTTGGCATTTAACTCTTGCTCAAGAGTAACCTCGAGATAAGGAAAATTAAGGGGAAAGTGGTCAAGCCTTTCACTATTAGGCCATATGCAATCTTTAATAAAGTTGTAAGGAATAATAGTGGGAAAGAAAATATAAGTTTGAATTAGGCTAATGAAATAAATATAGTTAATTTTGATATTTAAATTTAGATTAATAATTACAATAATTAATGAAAATTACATGAGTGGGTTAGGTGTATTTAGTTTCAAAATTGATGATGAAAAATGAAGTTTGCAATGTTGTTTTAAATCAATTTATCATTAATTATGAATTTAGCTATTTTGGCCCAATGAATGTCTTAAGAGTCTAAAGTGGTCTAAGAATCTCTTGGATCAATTCTAACCATCATGAACTTGATACATCATGTAAGATTGATTTGAGTTACACGAGATTAATCTAATAGAATGTGTGTTTGAAAAGATGTTCACTTTTTCCTCTAGATATCTATGTAAAAGTGGTGTCTAGAGACATTATTTAGGAGTTTTTCAACTCGATTGGTGAATGTGTACTCATAGGTCAAACCCGCTAGAAAATTAAATTAACTATAATGAGAGATATCAAAGACAACATTCACAAACATGCAAGTGGCCTATAAGATATGAATACAAATTTAATACCTTTATTTCCCTTTAAAATTGAAGTGTGCTCTAGTTAACATGTGTGTGTGTGTGTGTGTGTGCATGTGTGTTTTAAGTATACGTTGAATTTCCTTAAACATCATGGTATTCTAACATCTTGCATGGAATATGTGCTAGGTTGGCTCATAACGACCAATAGAAGGGGAAAGAAAATTGGAATTTGAATTTCTACTGTTGGGATTTAAGGATTATATGCTTATGCTCATCAAGATCAACTTGGATCGATATTGAGCTAGGTAGAAATTATCTACAATGACAAGGTGGTGATCTTTGAGGGGGGAATAAATGTATGGAAATAAGTGTTATCAAGGATGAAATAGGGATAAGTAGATAACAAATACATGGAAACATGTGCAACAAGGTTCAATGAAGATGGATACGGATTAAGCCATGAACTAAACATGAAAATGTGTCGCTTGTCAATATATTGTTGCACTAAGACATTCTCATCAAGGTGGGGATAAATGGGAAATGGTATGGATATAAAAATAATTAATATCTTAGTGAAAAGTGAGTCACTAATTAATTGATTAATGTGGATGATAACTTGTTTATATGCCACAACCAAATCAAATTAAGATCTAAGTGAGAACCAAGTTGGAAATTTAATACTAACCATCCCTATCAGTTAAAATTTTTGTTGACGATTGTCAATTTTCATTGCCTATCATTTTACCTTTAAATAAAAATATTAAACTAGTAAAATCCTTTATGAAGTCATTCTCATTCCAAAAAATATTTGAGGCATTGAATTTACATAGTAAAAGTGGTAGTATCACATTGCATGATAAACACAAAACTATAAAAAATTGATTCACTAATGTAATGGCCATTTACAAAAAAAGTAGTTGTACCTTCCTTACCACTGAAAGTTGTTAGAAATAATATGCAATTTAATTCATTGTGAAGAAAAGAAATGAAACAACCTATTAAATAGAATTAAAGTTTGTATCAATACCAAAATTATGTGTCTTTTTACATACACATTTCAACACAATGTGTTTGGGTATGACAAAGTGTAGGTTATAAAATGCAATGCATTTTGAAGGATGCAATTTGTTATAATAGTATGTGCAATGTGAAGCATGTATTGTGAAGGTTAAACCCCTATGTCATAATGTGCAAGTTAAAAACCAAAGAATATTTTGACACCTCAAATTTCTTATAAGTTATTTGTAATTATCACTATGTTTTATAACCTTGACCAAACTAAGCCCAAATAAATTACATTAAATTGGTGCTCAAAACATTGTCCAAATAACAACACAACAAAATTCCTACAAAAATCACCATTGACATAAGAAATAAATGAAGAAAACAACATAAATGACTACTATATAAGGAACATACATCATACTATTGATGAAATGACTACTCATATAAATATAATTACAATCCCTCCAATTGCCATAAAGTTTTGAGTGGTTTCTTTGATTGCTTACTATGTTTCCCTTGAATTCTATCTAGTGGTCAATTCCCAAGATTAATTGTAAAATCTCTACAAAGTTGATTCATAACTACCAAACGTATACAAGTCTTCACTTTAACTTAGATAATATATGAAAGAAAAGAAAAATAGGATTTTGTGATAAAAGAGTGTGCAAAAAAATCATGAAACCGAGACTTTAAAATTCATTAATACAAGATAAAAACAAAAAATAATGTTGTGAAGCAATGTATGTGAAGAATCTATTCTACATATACAATTCTTTGAATGTTTTGTTAAAAGAAAATGACATAACAATGTGATACTTCCTTATATCAACAAAATATACAATAGGAAACTTCCTTGGATTCCCTTAATGAGTACACTAGGTTTCTAGTTGAAATCCAACACATATTCTTAAACTTACAAAATTTTGTTGCCTACCTCAACTTTCCATTGTAGAACAATCAATTAACAGAGGCCCAAGGATAAGTAGGAAAAATCATTATATTTTCTCTTAAACACCATAGCTTACTTCATTTACTTGTGTAGGTTGAGTTGACATCATTCTTATGCCTAAAAGTTCCTACAGAAGCTCATAAGAGCTTTAGTAAGTTTTAGTGTTGTGAACCACAAGAGCTTTTGTTCACAATCAAATGAGTGAATTTATATTGTAGTTGGTCTCCTTTAGAATGAAGTATCCATTTTTCTTTTAATTAGAAAGTTACTGATACAATTGTCAAGCAAACTATATTAACCACTCCACCAACTCAGGAAAGACAACAATATTTGAAACTAGAGTACTGATATCCATTTTTTATTCTTGTTATCACTCAAAATGACCCTCTTATAAATTCACAAAGTAATAATCCTGATCAGTTACCTAAGCATGAGTCTTCCACTTTGGGCCTATGACAGCTAGAGGGTGGTGATATGTGTAGGTCCTATATGAATATATTAGTTGTAACACATGGATCTCACTTTCTCTCAAGATATTCAGTATCGCAATTTGGATTGTAAAAGTTAAAGATTTCTAAAATAGAGAAAGAAATAAATTGTATTAAATTTTAATGTCAATAGATGACCAGAAGTAGGTCAATGGGAGTCAAGAGTACACCAGTTTACAATAGAAAGTTGTAAGATAAAATAAAAAGATATAATACCATAAGCTTAATAGTAAAATAAGGCCAAGCCCCTTACTTTGGTAGCTTAACTGGTAACAAACGATTGTGGGGTTTAACCCCTTGGCCTTAATGAGGTCAGCCGCTATGGTATGTCCAATGCCCTGACATGTTTACCCCTGGAGAAAATGATGAGAATACTATTGGTTTTTAATTAGTTCATATCGCTACAGTTTGTGAAGCATAGATAATAAGGAAATATATATATATATACAACATATCTGTGTAGCAACAATACTTTATTTAGAAGAAAAATAATAATATTAATAATGGTTGTGGCCTTCTCATGAAACTAAAACTAAAGAGCCCATATAGTTGTTTGTGGCCTCTCTCATGTCTACCACCGTTGAGAGCTAGACGGGATCTGTGTTGAGAGTTGATCAATACCTAGCTTTCCTTCTATCCTCACGAAAAGATTCTGATAAGCCATCTTAATCGTTTTCAGTGCCCTCACCCTCATCCACCATCGAGAAATTCTCTCCTCCACCATTTCCCTGCACAACAAAAAGAAGCATTTAGGGATGGATGCGGCTATTCTCCCAGCATGTCCATCATTTTAAAATTCCTGCTTCTTTTTGAAACTCTCTAACTGAAATGTCTACTTCTCTCTATCCATCTACTTATTTTGTTTAATCTGCCATCATCATGTCATCGTATGGGGATGGTTTTATATGTTATCATAGACATGTGTTTTGATGCGAGAAACATGGCAGTCAATTCACACGGGAACGAAATCCCTCAAACGAAAAATCTAGAAACGCTATGGAAGAGATGGGGTTAAGAGTGAATGAACAGCCATGGTGGGGTTAAGAGAGGGCCCGGCCACCTAAGCGGTCAATGCTTAGAGTGTGTCGGTTAAGTCGTCCTATTAAAAATTAATCTGAATTTTATCTTCTTTTCTATTTCAATTAAACTTTTAGATGCAAAAGTAAACTTGGTTTAAATTTATAGCATAGAAATTCCCAAAAACTTCCAAATTCAAATTCAAATTTGTATCCAAGTCAAGTCTCTTCCTATTAATCGTTAACAAAAAATGTGTTGATTTGTATGCTAAAGTGTTGCATAATAATACAACTCCTAATTCATTATTATAACATCTAAGATCTAGAGCATATCTAGGAACCAAGAGAGAATTCTATTACACATTGCATTATTTTCAAATCATAACATTTGCATGACATCAACATACACATGTCCTAGGCATAAGGCATGATTGATTTGTATATTCTTAACCTTTGTTCCAAAGCTGTTGAATTAGATCCAATGGTTTGATATAAGGAGAAGAACCTTGCTTAGCAAACTTCCAAAAATGTTCATCAATACCACCTATTTGTAAACACAAGCTTCAAATAGCAAGGTGAAAAGGTTCTAGGCAAGCAAAAGTGCACAAATTATTTCTAAAAATAAGGTTTATATCCATAACATATAGATCATTTCTATGGTTGTAGATTTGAACTAGAGCACGAAACACAAATAATTTTCTAGTTTGATAAGTGTCATCAAATAAATACCAAGATAGATTACAAAGTTTCATATGCCAAAATACTCGATATCAACTCCTATAGCTAAGTAGCTTAATCCTTTTTCTTAATTTTATTGTGTATTTATGGAATTATCTCAATAATATTATTAGTTTTAGATCAATAATCTAGGACAATTTTATTATTATTATTATTTATTTTCATTTATTTACCCTAGTTTATTTATGTGGGTGCAATTTATTCCTTTACATAAAATGATGAATTGAAATCAAAACCTCTCTACAATTTCTCCAAGGGTTTTGACCTTCTAAGTTATAATTTTTATTTTTCATATATGATCTATTTTAAATTTGACTAGGATTTGGATCCACCCTTACTTGTGCTTTACTATTCCATCTTGATTAGAGTTTGAGGGCCTTAAACGTTTGATTTATATTTGATCCCTACCTTCCCATTTTTGTTTGTTTTGTGTGTTATTGTTGGATCATTTATCATGAATTCTCATAGGCCTTTACTTTGGGCCTCTATTCATGCACTCCTCACCAATTTTAATGTGTTCATATGCTTTGGTGCATCTAATTCATCCATCTTTGATTTTCTCATGTCTTCTTGTATCTCATGGATATGATTTATTTTCTATGGAGGTGTTGTTTGATCATGTATGGGATATTTCCTTCTTCATGGAGTTGGTTATTACTTTTCCTTTGTTCTTGGATACTTCATATGTTTATGAGTTTCACTATGAAGATACTCTTCCTATACCTAGTGATAGTAATAAGCACCATTATTTTTTAGCTTTGGGTTCACTTTTCCTTCATTGCATTGTGATGAGATATATGATGGTTACTTATGCAATATATATCACATGTTTTGCGTCATGATGATTATATTCCTTGTGAGATGTATGATGATGATGCAACCCAAATTATGATATATTTAAGGATGATTTTGTATGTGATGAGGTTACACTTAGCTATTCATGACATTGTTAAGCCTTGTGATGCTATTATTCTAACATGTTATGATAGCCCTATTTTAATTATGAGTTTCATGTTCTCTTAATAGTACATATTATGGGGAGCCTAAAAATAGTGATTTATGTGATTCACCTTCATACATGCATTGATACATAGTATTATGATTCATTGCATGGTGATATTTTAGCTTACAATTCCTTACATTTTGATGTTGTGCTTTATGATTATCATTCTTGTATATCTCAAGTTGATTCTATGGGTACAATACTCAAGGGAATGCTATAGTGATGTCCCATGTTACTCATACATGATAGAAACTCAAATCTTCATGCAATAATGGATATTGCATGCATCCACCACCTAAACGAACTTTCTAGTGATGTAAATAATCTCAAATAATAAGTATACATGTGATACAACACCCTAGAACATGTTATAGTTATCCCATTCTACCAACACATGATTCATTCTTTACCTATCCCAACACATGGAACAAAATTACACTTTTGCAATCACATACATGGCTATAACATGTAAAATTAAATTCCTCCAAGTCCTCGATATTTTTATTTTATTATTTTATTTCTAGAAGAGTGATACCTTCACACCTTTTTTATTCCCTCTTTTCTTACACTCGAGTGGACTTGCTTGCTCATACTTACCCTTTCATGAGTGAAATATTCTCCTTTCTTGCACAGTCAAGTGGAGGTAGCCTTGAACACAAATATAATTTACAAGACAAACATGGGATAAAACCATATGCACATACATATGACAACAATGCTCCAAGCTTATCTCTTATGCAAATTA
Organism: Sequoia sempervirens; assembly: GCA_007258455.2. Classification (NCBI taxonomy): domain Eukaryota; kingdom Viridiplantae; phylum Streptophyta; class Pinopsida; order Cupressales; family Cupressaceae; genus Sequoia; species Sequoia sempervirens. The sequence goes on from VDFB02057600.1 coordinate 40,106, forward strand.
AATAAGTGGTCTATCAAAGCAATATAAGAAAAACCCTTACTAAAAATTGGTGTTGTAGACTCATGAGAAGGTTTCTCCTCAATGTTAATTCATATTTTTTATTCATCTCCACTCAAATTGGTTTCTCTTTTATCTTTTTTCATGCTTTGGTTGAAGCTTGGGATGAAGCCACTAACATTTGGCATCCCATTATCCTCCAATCTTAAAATGAGACCAATATAGTTGTTATCTTTAGAGTTACTCAAATAAGATTTTGTATTACATTATTTGAGTGTTCCCTTTATCTTCTATTTCCTTGATTTAGGTGATTGGCTCCTCCCTTTTCTATGAAGCTTAGACTCCCTAGTGGTGGTGATTAATTTGTATGCTAGACCAAAATAATTATTGATTTCACAAATAACGCATGTAATTTGAAACCTATAATCTTGTGCTCTATTCCCATTATTTTTACAACTCAAACAAGAATGAAATTGTTAACCACATTCTCAATAAAGCTTTTCTATTGGTGAAGTAGGTGGAGTACAAGATCCTCATTTCTTCTTTTCTTATTTGTCCTCTTGAGGTGGATTTTTTCTCTCCTTTTATTCTTATTCCTTAGATTGCTACTCTTTATTTGGAGACATCTTAGAAACATATTGATGATTTACAAAACCAGTGTTAGAGGAATTTTTACCTCTCATGAGTTATTCTTGGTTTGTGCATAATGAAGACCCCTTGGAGACTTCTCCAGTCCTCATGCTTATATATCTAAAACACTCAAATAGTGGTATTTCCTTCACTATAAGGGACTTTAGTTTCTTGGCCATATTTATGAAGTCCTCCTGTGTCATATCCATCCTTGCAAGCAATATTTTCGATAGTTTCATCTTCTAGAGAATGGATTTCTTAAGGATTCCAACAA
>VDFB02057601.1:0-11040 GCA_007258455.2 Sequoia sempervirens
AGGCACAAAGAAAAGAAAGGTGGAAGATCTATGATACATATGTCTTGAGGAACTAAAAAGTTCGGACAAGCATGAAGACTAAGACTCAAGCCTTTTATAACACCTAAAGTATTAACAGAGGTACCATCCAATTGAATCACACCTTTCTCCAAAGGTTGATATTTTAGTCCCAATTTGTCAACAATTTGTTTTGGCATTATAGAGCTACTAGCTCCACTATCTACCATATAATTGTGGACTAACTTATCACCTATGATTATAGACACATAAAATGGAGGTGGTTTGATGTCCTTACCTGCTTCTTTATTAAGTTGTTTATCAATATCTTGAGGATCATTTATAAATACAACTCTAACTTGACCTATTGGTGGCTCATCAAACAATTTTAGATTTGACAAGGCTGACTGTAGCATGTCTTTTTGACCTGGAATAGCTAATGAATCCCACATAGTCATCGTTATTCTTTTCATGTTATCAATAATATTGTAAGGTACAGTTGGATTTACTTTCTGGTGTACCTTTATGCCAACATTATCAGGTTGCAAGTGTGGCTGCTCCTTAGCTGGAAGTTGTTGATTTATTTGCGAAATACGAGTCACTTGTGATGCAGGTGGTCCTGCAGCTGTAGTTTTTCCCTTATCAGCTACTTGATCAAGTTCAAAAGCTCTTTTCTTTGCTCTTGTATTAGCTGCAATTGGAGAATCATCTACATTTACACCACAAAATTCTTCACCTTGCTAGTTAAGTAAAGTTCTTTCATTTGTAAGTTGATCTTGGTGTTGTGGAAGTGCATCATTGAGTGCATTTTGTTGTGAACTTGATGCATTTTGTACCATAATTGCCTGATTTATAACTCCATTGGAGCATGTAGCCTAATTATGTGGTTGGTTGCATGGGTAGCACCACTCATAATCAGCAACCAAGTTATTCTAAATAGGGACAAGGTCCCTAGCTTCACTAACAGGTGTTGGATTATATGCCTGAAAAGGCCTTTGATTCACATTTTGTCTTGGACCTTGGAAATTTCCTTGGTACTGCTGCCTATTACCTTGAAATGGTTGATTTGAAGTCTAATTCTGCTACTAATAAGGCCTGGTATAAGATTGCTACTTTTCTAAATTCACCAACTTGTTACCAAAAGTCTACAAAATGTTTTCAATCTTTTGTTGGCTCTCTTTTATTTCTCGCAACTCCTAGGACTGTATTGGAACAACAGATTCTTGTTTACCAGCAGTTGGTAAAGTTGGTACAGCAGGTAATGGTGTAAATGATGGAATTTGAAGTGGAATATTTGGTTGTATCTCTAGAAAAATGGGCAGTGGTGGCTTGGGAGCAATCTTTCCTACCTATATTAAACAATTTTCTACTCTAATTGTTGTCTCAAAAGCATTTGGTAGAGAGACACCTCCCATTGACTGTATCATAACAACTATGTCATTGTTAAGAGCTTTCAAATAGTACAAAAATGCATATTTTGGAGGTGGTCTCACTATTGCGGGGATTCTATCCCAAGTCCTCTAAAATTTGAAGTTAAAGTCATTCATTTGCTCTTGAGGATCCCTCTTTATTGTAGTCAATTGCTCCAATAGTGACAAGTTATCAGATCTGTCCTAAAATTGTTTATGTAACTTGTCACCCAACTCGTCCCATGTTGTAATAGAACCTACTCCAAGACTTTTGAACCATTGCAATGCTCTTCATTTCAATAATGTTGCAAGTAGCCTTACAACTACATCCTCCTGTGTGATATGATGAACACAACATAAGGAAGCAACATCTCTTATGTGCTCAATTGGAGTTGTTTGGTCTTCACCAGTGAAGATTGGAAAGCTCTTCAAAGTTGCAACTGGTATGTCATTATGTTGTGCTAAATTTAATGGACTACCTCCATTAAATGGCACAAAGGGATGATTTCTAGCAGCAGCCATTAGAAGTGGTTGAGGTGGGTTCAAATATGTAAAAACAACATCTGATGAATTTGTTGTAGGGGCAGAACTTAAAAAATAAAAAGTTGTAAAACCTGTAGGGACAGCAAGTGAAGTTGGACTACTTGAAGATGACCTTGTTGTTCTAAGGCTTGGTGAGGCTAAATGATTCTTACTCTGCTTTTTGGATGGCCTTCCTCTCCTCCTTGGTGGTGAAAACACTGATTCTAGCTTAACACCAAGTGGTGTAGACTGGACCCTCTTGGAAGGATCTACTCTTTTTGTTGTTCTTCCTTGTCTTTTGGGTGGTGACGGCTACAAAAATTCAAACTCTTTTGAACTTATTGTTTGTACTCTTCTCGTAAGTTGTGACAACACTGGTTTTGAAGTTCTTTCACTTTACGGAGTCTCCAAGCATGCAAAAAAAAACTTCCTCTAAAAGGCTAAAAATTGTTGGTTGCATACCAAACCAGCAAAATACGTTGAAGTACGTGTCCCATTGGGCATGCCAAAATTGTTATCACTTGGATTTTGCACCCTGTTGAATGTGGAATTCAACAATCTAGTGTAACATGGGAATGATCTCAAAAGTATGAATACTTGGATAAGACCAAACCTTTGGAGAAAGGTTGGCTTGTTTGAGCTTGAAATTTTGCCTCTGTGCGCCATTTCTTGAAGATTTTAGAAGATCAGAAGCAAAAAATGCATTGTAAATATCATTTTGCTTGAGATTTGCAAGATTCCTGTGTGTTTTTGAAAGCTTTTGTAATTGTTTTATGTCAGTGGCTTGTATCTGGCTGCCATGAAATATCTGCTTAGAGCTATGAAAGATTTAAATAATAAAGAAGTCTTTGATTTTTGTACTCTCCAACTAGAAACAAAAGTAAATTCTCTAAGAAAGCTCTCCTTCATTTTACCTCTGCATTTTCTACAAAATAAATGAGTAGGGCGCAACTATGTATTTCTTATATTTTCATTTGGGTATTTGGCTCCGTTGACTATCATGAACAATGAATAAAAATTTCCATTCCTTTTGGCTAAGGGTTTCTCCATTTATTTTTTGTATTCTGGGTTTTATAATCCCTTCTTGCAGGTAGCTATTTTTATTTTCAATGTTGAGTTAAGGGGTGAACCCTCCATTTACATATCACAAACTCTCTATAAATTCTGATTAAATTGAAAACAAACTAAGGAACGAAACTCACGGGTAGGTCGTGGCCTGCTGCACTTCTATGCATTCAGAATTCTTGAAGAAACTCTATTTTTCCTTTGAAATTTTGTTGAACATTTCATCCTCTAGCTTCATATAGGCTGCCATGGAAATCTGAGGCTGAGCTATAAACAAATTTTCCACTGTATATTTTCTCATGGATAAGTTGCGCCTTGGTGCTCAACTTCATTTTCTTGTTATATTTGTGCTTTGTTTGTTTCTTTTTTCTGTTAGAGAACTTGCTATGACCGCTATATAATGATGGTTTGAAATGTTATAATCACCTTTTCCATGGCAAGATTATACAAAACGTAATATGAACAAAATTCCATAAAAAGATAAAAGGTCAAAATATGAATTATTTCAGTCACTTGTGCTATAGGAAAAGTCATCCTCACTGATTATTATCAGGCATCAGATCAGAAATTATTTGATATTGTCTTTATGCTCTATGCTTCATATTTTTTTTAAAGGAAAACTCTTCTAGACTATCCATGAAATGATTATTCTGTATGCATGGCATTTTTCATCTTTATGATGTCAGTTGACTCAGATGTAGATTACTCTTCATCAATCTTTCAACATGAAAACTCATTTTTCATCAAACTACTTTGAGGAACTAACCTTTGATAAGGATTGTGCTTAGACACCTAAATTTGGACCTTAATTTATCAAATTTATCACTTTTAGATCTAAACGTATCCTCTTATCCAAGTTAATTAAGTAATATTACTATTATTTAATTAATACCCTTAATTCTGCCAAATCCCTAAGGTATTTAATTAATAATTAAATACTTTATTCTCTTTAATCCTCCTTTCATCAAATAAATTAAATAAATAATACATTTATTTAATTCCTCACATGTCATTTTCATCTAATCCTAATCCATCTCCTAATCTCTTCATTAGGGATGTGCACATGCCTAATCCTTGATTAGGATGTGTCACATCCTCCAACTTTTGCAAGTTGGCTTCTAATCCTCATTTGTCTTCTAATTACTGACTAATTAATCTTAATCAGTACCTTGGTCAACTCTCTCCATTCCCAAAGAGATTTTTAATTCCTTTTATTCCTCCTAAGTCCCCTTTTCCCATGCATCTTCACAAGTCTTTGACATCACATCGAAGTCACATGTGACAAACTCCCACCTTTTGGGAACATTGTCTTATCCACTAGATTCTTCCAATCATTGTGAATTTAAAATTCACTTTATTCACCAAGATTCTTCCCATCTCCCAGTATGCTTGGAAGGTGCTTGTCCTTCCTCCCTCATCATACCTTTTGGCCCACCTCATACACTTCATCTCCTCTTAGCCACTTCACCATCCACATGTCAAGATCTTGAGGGCTTGTGATTCTCAACCCACCATAGCCCTTCATCTTGACCGCCCTGATGAATTAATCTCAACAGTTGAATTCTCTGAGAATTCAAATTCTCCTAAATGCCACCCTCCTTAAGGGGCATTTTCCGAACTTTCATTTTTGAGCAACCATATGCTGCCAATTTGCATTCTCAAGCATTTGCTACCATTTAGCCATCCATTTAGTCATTTTGCATTATCAATCTTGCATCTAGTAACATCAAAAGCCATCTAAAGAGCATACAAATTCATCTAAATCAAGGGCCAACCAAGGAGTCTTCAACAACAAGGAAGGTATAATCGATTTACGTTTGTATTTCATCTATTTTCCTTGTTTTATCACTCTTTAGGATAATCATTGAAGTGTTCTTAGTGTTTTTCAACTTGCATTTTTAGTTATTTTGCACATTAGAGTAGGGTAAAATTCCAAGGTACCACAGTTATCTACCTTGAAAAGGTTATTAAGGATTGATACAATCTTCTCATATCCTTTATGTTGTTCTCCATATCTGATCTATTCTCTATCATTATTGCTCATAAGGAAAATCACTTGTATATAGCAATTTATTTCATAGGAATTGATTGTCTTGTCATACTGAAGACTCACTCCTCACTTAGTAGCTGTTATATGTTCTCTCATAGTGTGCTCTTGATAAAGCTATTGCATTTGTAGAAAATTGCCTCACTGCTTTTATAAATACGATCATTGCTACTATATAGCATTTTTCTGTACATTCATGTTGTCGATGTTCATATATTGTTGAAGGTGAAGTGTCTCTTGGTATTTGTGTTGTATGGAGGACTGATCTATTCTCCTATCATTGTAAGAATATCTCATGGCATTATGGCTTATATATTTGTATGATAATCTGACAAGCCTCTATTTGTTTATTGATTACTCTATCATTTCACACAATCAAGCCTTAAAGCATCATCATGATTATGCATTGTAATACTCTCATATCTCTTTAATCCTGAGTATGTATTTGTCTCTTTACTAACAATCATCCAATTGATTTTCTCTTTCAAGAATGAGATATTGTTGGTACCTATACTTACCATATGAGACTCTATAAGATATATGGTATCCTTATCACTGCTATTGATCACTTCAAACCTTGAGCATTATTTGTCTCTTTATAGAGCATTGCTATTTACCTCATTACATTTTTCATTTACTACTGCTCACTTCACCATTACTGTCTCACAAATGCCTTTAAACACAATCAAAAGGGCTTCACACAATGTCTACTACTCAAGCACTGCACTTAGACTGAAACTATAATTAATTGTGTAGTCATCAATCCTTGTACAGATTTTGATAATCCTAGATGGAAGCCTGTGATTGATTTTTTTTTTAAGTTGCACAGATGATTACTTTCCTTCATATTGTTTATGATGTTATATGAGTTGAGCTCAACCCTCATGGGAGCCACATTTATCCCTACTCATGTTTAATCAGATAAATAATTGCACCTATTGCTGCACATGGAACAAACAAGTTAGAAAAAATGTTTGTCTTTTGTGTGTATGTTGATCAGATGGTTTTCCTAGACACCTAAGGCATTCATTGATCTTTAATACACATGGAGATGAGTTAATACATGCATAGGTGGATGATATAAATGATCATGTATGGTTATGACCCTTCATTGCTTAGAGTACAACTCTAATACATTGCTTGACTACTGCAGGAACAAGAGCACATTGAAATTAGGAAGGACAAGCAATGAGGACAACACCGAAGCGAGACAAGCACTAACCAGTCATTCAGGTAATGACTAGTCATCCCTCTTACATGCACATTTATTTTCCCTTATTTATTCATGTATTATTTTTTCTTTATTTTTATCAAGGAAAAGTAATTCTCACGGCTTGCTATGTGAGACACATGTATCTAATTACATTCAATAAAGATTACATTTTCAAAAAGATTGTAAAATCTTTTATGTCACATTCACTTATATGAATTTAATATTTTTGTGTTCTTGTAATCTTGTAAAGTTGTTTCATTTGTATAATTGAATGTAACATAGAAGGTTTAATAAAAATGTACCATTCATTTTGAAACATAGATAGCTCTTCCTGATTGAGCCTATAGGTGAAAATCTGGTAACACTTCTATTTATCATATACTAATTTTCCACTTTTGGGAAATATCGAAAGTGTTCCCAAGCATTTAGGCCTCTCTCATTTTCATCCAAAATATTTATTTGTATTCATGTTTATTCCCTCCTTTGTATTTGTAGTGTGAGTGACATGGGGAATGATGGCATTTTAGTTCCTTTGTCTTACATAATGAGCATAATTATTATTACTAATATATATTTATACTAACCCCAAGCCTCCAGATCCCTTAGTGTATATGTTTTCAAATTATTTTTATTTTCATGTGACATCCCTACATTGTGTGATGTCATTCCATGAGCACAATGTCACTTGTTTCATTCCTACAACATCCTTATTGATTTCTTTTTTTTATTTTGGCATCTTTCTTCCTCCTTATTTACCTTAAAATAAATTAAATTTTTGTACCATGCAAATATTTTAAGGGGGTTCTCTCATGGAACATGCATCATGTTTATGCTCCCTAATGCATCCGCCTCCATGGTATTGGTTATTTTTACACTCTTCATAATGTTGGTAGCATATGAGCCACCTAGCATAATGCACCTTGCTAGCATGTGGGTCCTTATAGGTCCTACCTTCTTGTAGAACTTTTCATGGTCCTCTTACAATAAAATTTGTAATATCCATATGGAAGCATTGTATGGACTCTAGCGCTGACATGGCTTGCTGGTTATGCCTGCTTCTGTACATTGTTGGAAAGTCTCTTGTATATATATATATGAGACTAACTTCTCAAACACATCGCATATAGAAAGAAAATGTGCAGACAGTCATGCAGAAAATGCAAAAGGCTCAGGAAGGAGAGAGATATATATATATAGCAACCTTAACATATATATATATATATATATATATATATCTTCTCCCTCTCTCTCCCCTTCTCTTAATCTTTTTAATTTTGCATGATGTTCATAGATATTTCTCATCGATGTGTTGATCAGATAGTCTGATGTACATCTATTTGTAGAATTTTATCTAATATTTGTGCCATGTGTAGGATTTTCATAGATTGGTTTTGTAGGTCTTTTTTGGGGGCATATAACGTGATTTGAAGGCTCAACATCCTCTACATTATACAATTTTGTATTTAATTTAGTGTGTATATTTAGTTTAGATCATATGCCTGCTAAAGTGGGGAAAAATATAATGTCAAAAGTTGCACACTCTTGCAATTTCACATTATGTTTTGTGCTCACTTTGATGTTTAGATATGAATTTTCTTAAGTTCAAGATATTACCACTTTTATCATGCTTTTTATATTTTTGTGATGATCTTAGCTCTTTTCATTCCTTCTAAATTCATTTTTTAATGGACAAGAACCTATTGTGTGATGCTAGCATCTATGAAAATTCATGATTCCAAGGTCCATTTAAGTTTTACTCTTCCCTGCCATCATTGGCAGTCATGAAGGTGATGACTCTATGAACTGTTTGAGCAATTGATTGAACCTTATTTCCATCTATTGTTGCTAATTAAAAAAAGATACATTCTACATTTTCTAAGAAAATTAAAAAATTCTCTCTTTCAAGAAGAACAAATAGCCTTTGTGGTCATTTTGTCAAGATTCAGTACATCTATTATGCATTCAAATAATATTTTTTATGAAGTGATACTTTTGGAGTAGTGATAATGAATTACAATAATAGATCATGTCCTTCCTAACAACTTCAATATCTCAAGGTGACATTGTTCTTGTTTTGTTGTTCTTCTCCTCTTGCAATTTAAATTTTGGTTCCTAAGTGCTAACAATGCTTGTACATTTAAGAGAACATTCAATCTATCTATCATTTGGCATTTCCATTTACACAACATTTTATCATTTTATTTCATAAAAATCTATCAAAAACAAGGTTGTCTATGGAGGTTGAAGACCAATATGGGTTTTGATTGAGGAAGTCCCCAAATAGCCACCAAAATCATTTTTTCTCCATTATTGTTTGTTGTAGGTTTGTTGGAGGTGAAGTTGCTATATTTGGTAATATTTTTCTAAACCCTCCATTTGGTTTTGCTTGTACATTTAAGAGAACATTCAATCTATCTATCATTTGGTATTTCCATTTACACAACATTTTATCATTTTATTTCATGAAAATCTATCAAAAACAAGGTTGTCCATGGAGGTTGAAATACCAATATGGGTTTTGATTGAGGAAGTCCCCAAATAGCCACCAAAATCATTTTTTCTCCATTGTTGTTTGTTGTAGGTTTGTTGGAGGTGAAGTTGCTATATTTGGTAATATTTTTCTAAACCCTCCATTTGGTTTTGATCTTAGTTTGTTTCATTTCTATATTTCAAATGTAGTATAGATTTTAGTAGATTTATCGTGTTATTTTTTATTATCGTTGCTTTGGAATTTCCTCACGGTTTGTGTACATGAGATTCTTCAGAGCTATGGCATTCTCCATTTTTTTTATCTGAGACAAAGTCATATCTACATACATGTTATGCGCTTGTCCTTCTGGGCTTCCAAGCGGAGCACTGATTTACTCCCCAAGTTCCCTATTTTTTTTATTCTTTTTGTTTGTTATCAATTAATTTTTTTTCTTTGTTCTCAATTATTTTCACTAGTTTGTTTCCTTTAAGTTCTTTAGTTCAATTAATTTTATTTTCCATTTAGTTTATTTTTTTTACAAAATGACAACCAACATAACATCTAAACAATAGATTTAGATGAACATAAATAGTGTTGGTTACCCTAATGTAGTGTGTGGAATTACTCTTGAAGGAAATTAATCTTCCTTTCATTAGAGTTAAATTTCATATGTTATAGGAAAAGATTCATTTCATGGGGTACCAAGGACAAGTATAAAATTGGCATTATCAAGGGTGGAATCATTTGATGGGGTACTAAGGACAATTATTCATTTTACATTATAGGGAGTTGATTCACTTCAAGGGGTGCTAAGGAAATGTATATATTAAAAAATGGAGGAGGTAGATTGATTGCAAGGGGTACTAAGGACAAGTATACATTTGGCAATATAGGGGTGGATTTATTTCAATTATACCAAGGAAAAATATACATTTAGAAATATTGGGTGTAGATTCTTTCCAAGGGATACTAATGAAAACTATAAATTTGGTAGTATAAGGTATGGAGTCATTTCAAGTGTTACTAAGGACAAGTATACATTTTTCAATATAATGGAAGGATTCATTTCAAGGGGTATTAAGGATAAGTATACATCTGGTAATTTCATTGTTAGGAGAGGTTAAATAACATGTCATGAAAGAAGTGGTAGTTTTTCTTTACCACTTAGAAGGATGAAATAAGCAATAAGACTTTGAGTAACGAGACTTTGAGAAATGAAACCATTGGAAGAGGAACTCCCTTAGGGGTATGAAGATAGTGTACTTGATACCCATACAATTCAAATTTGGGAAATTTTGGTACAACAACAAGTAAAATTTGAAAAGGATGGAAACCTTAATGAATTAACTATTTTGAAGTCAACAAGTTGTTTGGTCACAATGAAGATAATTTCCTTTGCAACATTAAAGTGTGTATAAATGGAACATAATTTATCTTGTATATAATTAATATATGGTGTTTTCCTATAACTTGATTACACACACACACATAAATTAAAAAAAATATTGAAGATTAATTTCTTTGAATTAATTCACACTAGCTTATACATGTTTCAAATGCACTCATTGTACACATCAAACCACATAGAAATTTAATAGCATCATACAGAAATAATAAATATGGTATCTATAATCATAATTAATTAGAAGAAAATTTGTATAGGCATACAACATTATACATCAATAAACTAGAAATATATGCACAACAAATCTATATAGGCATACAAAAAAAATCATAAATCGACAACTCTTTGTTTGTCAGGAAGGTGGAGAAGCAATCAATGACTCTTGTTTTCTAATCCATTGAATAGATCACTTCTCATAAATTTTTTGGAGCTTCTTCTATCAATATAATCAAACAATATACACATGAATATATAAAACATGAAATATATAATGACATAAGTGAATAGTCACTTATCAGAAGCCAATGATCCACCTCAATCATTTGTTGTTTGTATTCTTCTACCTAAGGGTCAGGTGCATGAATTAAATTTGTGAACTCTATGATAAGCATGAAGAACAAAACTAGACTAAAGATTAATTTCATTTAAATTTACACTAAATGATGTGAAATAAAATAAGAAATATATAATAAATTTTATATTAATAACTCATACCTTTGTCAAAGGTGTTGAAGAAAATTTGTTGCAACAATGCCCACCTCCATTGTGCCATGAATATTAGGAGTTTGAACTATTTTTATCAACTAAAAATAGAACAATGTTATTTGACCAAAATCTGCATAACATTATTTCCATACATAATGATTAAAAATAGTAAAACTTACCTTAGTGAAAGTTGACATATGACCATTA
>VDFB02057603.1:0-17489 GCA_007258455.2 Sequoia sempervirens
ACATATCTATACATATACATATATACATGTATGTTACATGTGTATATACACACACATATATATACACACACTACTACATAAAGGGGAGGTTTAAGACATTAATTTAAGACAAAATATTAATTTGTTTTAAATATATATTCTATGTTTAAATTATATTTTCTTTATAAATATATATATTTTGATATAGATATATATACATATATATGTATATATATGTATATATATAAGTGAACAATATATGATTAGCTTTGAATTGAGACTAATAATTTTCATTGGTTGTTGACCATGTCAATATAATTTATTGCTTTGTGCTTTTTACAATAGTTGGACATAGACTAAGTCCACCAAGCCGAGATTGTTTATAGGTCATTTAATTATATTTACTAATGTTAAAATCCTTGTGGAAGTGTTGATGGATTATTAGACATAGGAAAAATGCCAAGTAGAATTTTAATTTTTTTGGCATCTTGAACAGGGTATTCAACTGTGAGATAAAATAAATTTAGGTTTAAAAATTTGGCATCTTAGAAAAAAGGATGTCACAACCCAATTTCTTATTTTTATTTTATTTCCATTGTTTGTATCTATATTGACACTTAGACGATGAGAACAACCATGAATTCACTCTTATGTAACCGCTACCTAGAAAGCCATCATGTCATACCAATTTTGACCAAGGTTGAAAATAGCCAGACATAGTGATAATTAATGGTATTAATGAAATTGATTTTAATGAACATGGCGAAGGGTAATAGATCTTCTCAAGAAAGCAATTATAAACATGAAACAACAATAGGAAGAATACATAGGTGAATTTGGAGATAGAGGCGTAGCTTGCTGAAGGAAATACATGTGATTCGATTAATAAAGAAGAAGAGAGGATGGGCTTGAGACATGGAATAAGGTAAAGCTATGTGGAGATAGTATGCAGGTCAAGAGAGTGTTGGGGAAATCAACGACACAAGTAATTCTTCCATACTCTATTCCAAAATGTCCATCTTGGCAAAGGCAAGAATGCTAGGAAAGAGTTGTGGGAATTGACATTTGCCTAAATGTTACTAGAGCCCTATGAACAAATCTATTTTGTGCATATTGTGCAATCATCATATTCTTGAAAATTATATTTCTTTGAGGCATTTTATCAAATAGTTTGCAAGCCTTGTCTTTACTTTCACAATTTGTAATTGTGTCTATCAGGGTAGTCACATCTTCAACATCAGCTAAACTCCTCTATCTAATATTTAAGAATTGGCATAGGTTGTGAGGAAACACAAGTAAGAACGAAGAATGAACAAACCTTATAAGTGTCATGATCAACTTGTCTAATAAGATAAACATGTAAGCATATCTAATATGTTGTAAAATTGAAAGCATATAGGCTATGTAAGGATAAGACCCTCTAAAATCAAGGATATAACAATGAAAGCACAAAAGAAAATAATTAGGAAAATGAAATTTGGGTTGGAAATCGAGAATACCATCATTGAAGTATAATTAGAAACTATCATTTTGATCAATTTGTGAACCTATGACAATATTTGAATTTGCCATTTGAAAATTATAATATTTGTGAGAATAATAAAATTTCCATCATGAAAAACTATAAACAATACCATTTCAAAGTTTGTATCCTATAAGCATAGTTGAACCAATAAGCAAATATTAACAATAACTATGAAAGAATCACAAAATCCATGTAATAATTAGTAGTAGTATCAAATTTGTGAAAATATACTCATAATAATGAATGTGATCATGAAATGTCCCTAAAGTCAAAACTAAGCCCTCTTTATGCATTTGGCACATGTATTACCTTAGAAAATTAACCTTAGTAGTAAATGCTAGGTATTCATTATTTAGGTAATAGTTATCTAGTTTATATTCATAATAGCTTTCAAGATGACATTCATTTAATGTTGCATAGTAATTTATTAATAATCAATAGTTGTTTTTGATTATTGGTAAAGCAGGTTTTGAAGTGTGTTGGATGAATATTTTGCATACTTGTGAGGTTTAGCAAAATGGTGGTTTCAGCCACAGTGTGTGAGTTAAAACTCTCCTAATTAAGGGAAGGCTCCCCCTATCTAACTAACTAAAAACAAATATGGGTGGAACGATAATCTCTCCTCTTGTTTCAAGAAAGATTGAACTCTTTTCTCTTTTCAGAAAAGTAATATGAGCTTTTTAAATAAATTTTTTTACAATAGTTTGCAATAAGATCAAGAGAAAGGAAATAAAGTTTCCTGAAGACTTCCATCACTTCTTGGGACGGAAAACAATTACAACAAGTCTTTAAAATCTGCAATCCTATCTACCCTTTTGTAAGATAATTCTAATGATAATATACAGCATAAGACAACACAAAGTCTGCGAATATGATGTATCTATTAACTACTGTGAATGGGAATCATTACAAGCACAAAGACTTGCAATTCTTCTTAACTTCTAATTTATGAATTCAATCTTCAATATTGACAGCACAAAGTCTGAAAATATTTTAATTGAAGCTCTCCCTAACAATCTTCCACAATCTCCAAATAATCACAAAGTAATGCTCCAAAATGACATAAGAACACAATGGATGCAAAGTAGAATTTCAACACAAAGTCTGAAATCTGTAACTCTTTGATATTACTTGAAAAAGATCAACTTATAACTATAAAGCTCAAAGTCTTTATGAGTACAAATTTCTGCAGAATTTACTTGCTTGCCAAAAAGATACGTTTACAAAGGACCCTCTCAAGTATTTATAGGAGAGAGATCATGAGAAAAAGGTGGGAGGATCCCAACTAACTTGAGAAATTCTCTCAACCACCAACTACTTGCAATTGACTTATTCCAAATTACAAGTCCTATTGTAATTTGACTTGTAACTTGATTACATGTAATTACAATCTTCAATAATGCGAGTAGCATGGCTACTTGCCATTACAATTTTTGACTTTACATGTAATTTATCAAAACAAAATTACAAATGCATAATTGAAATTATTCTAAGTGTCCAAGACATGACTCTAACTACATCATCCTTCATCTGCGATGATCTTCATGCTGCTTTAGGATTTTAGAACTTGAAGTATTCAGGATTGGTGAAGACATCTCAAACTTGGAACGGGAATTTGCATTCTTAATGATCTTTGTGTCCTTGGCGAACTTCAACCTTATCACAGGCTTGGAGTAGTACCATTTCTTTAGGAAGGAAGTTCTTCTCTTCGTTGTGTTCTTTTTCCATGCTTGATTTACTTTGTCCCTAGATGGTTTCATGAGGATTATTGACCTTCAGGTTGCTCCATGAATTACTGTTGTATCTCTTCTTCTTTTGTTCACTGATGAAGAACCCATAATACCTCATTCAAGATGAAATTGTTATAAAACAATGCCCATGCCTTGATTTGTTGGTTTGATAGATCATGTGTGTAAACAAGACTGGCAAGGGAAGGGATAAATTGATGCAAAAATGGGCTCACAAGTGAATTTCGGGTTTTTGGAAGCTGGTTGCAAGTGAAAGGTATAATCGGGATTTTGGGAAGCCATTGCAAGTTTATGTGCAAAGTGGGAAAAATAGGAAACCATTGCAAGTTTATTTCCTTGTGCTAACTTGTAGTTGCATTTTAGACAAAAATGCCCTACTTGCAATTGATTGGAAAAATCCCGATTTGCTTTCTAGGGCATTTTTATTCTTTTCTTCTTTTCTAGAAAATGGTAATGAGATGGAATGAAATGTGAATGTGAAATGAAATGAGATGAAGGTCAATTGGAATGGAATGAATGAAGGGCGAATGAAAAAGGGAATGGAATGAATGAAAGATAGCTGAAAATGAATGGCGTTCAAATGAAGGTAGCCTAGCTAAAAACACGTTTTGAAATGGAAAGGCAAATGTATGGCGTATGAAATGAGAATGACATTTTTTAAATGAAATGAAAGGCGTTTTCATAAAACGCGTTTTGTAATGGAATGAATATGGAAAACGCCTATTTGAATGAAGGTAGAATGGAAATGAATGGTGTTTGAAAATGAAAAATGTGTTTTCAGCAATGAACGTTTCCATCAAATGCAGATTCAAACTCACACAAAGGCACCCTAATAACAAAAGATTTCAAAACATTAAAATGAAGAGAAACAACAAAAATAAAGAGAAACAGATCTGCAACAAGGGAAATCGGGCTTTTAAAAGGCCATTACAAGTTTTCCTTAAATCAAAATCAGATTTTTTTTGACACATTGCAAGCTTAAAAACTGAAATCGGGCTTTTCAAGACACTTTACAAGTTAATTTTCATGAAATCGGACCTTTTTGAGGTCATTACAAGTTACTTAACTCAAATAGGAACTTTTTCAAGTCATTGCAAGCAAAAATAAAAGAAATCGGACCTTTTTAGACTCATTGTAAGTGACTTTAAGTGAAATCGGAACTTTTTCAAGTCATTGCAAGTGACTTTAAGTGAAATCGGAACTTTTTCAAGTCATTGCAAGTGACTTTAAGTGAAATCGGAACTTTTTCAAGTCATTGCAAGTGACTTTAAGTGAAATCGGAACTTTTTCAAGTCATTGCAAATTACTTTAAGTGAATCGGAACTTTTCAAGTCATTGCAAGTAACCTTTTAAAAAGTAAATTGTAATGGAAACCAAAAGTTCTATAACTTACTTGTAATAAGAAACCAAAACCCTATTGCGTTGATGCCCCAAAACTAGGAATGAAAACACACTAAAAAGTATTTCGAGGAATTTCTGAAAATGAAGTGAGGTGAGTGAAAATGTTGTAAAGGATATAATTTAAAACTAAAATTTTCTAGTAACTGCACTTATAAATGCAAAGCGTTAACAGAGAGAAAATGTTCAAATTTTATCAAAATTTTAATAGGTTATCAATTTTTAGCAAGTCAAAAGGTGGGGACAACAAAGGTACCCAAAACCTTTTACAAAGGGAGGGTTGTGAAACAAGACTAGAAAAACTAAAAGCCAAAACAAAAACAACAAAAACAACTATAAACAAAACAACCTAATGTAAGTTATTCAGAATCTTGACAGCTTCCAAGTACTTAGAAATAATGCTCTCGTGCATATCCATGACTTTAGAAATATCTTTACCCATAATCTCCATAGGTTTCTTGGCTTGACTCCTCGTGTGGGTACCAAGACCAACAATGTTCAACAATACTTTGTTTTCCTTTCATCAAGCTACTATCAACATCAACAACATCCTTACCCTAGGCAGACTTCTCATCTCCCATCCACTTTCTAGCCTTTTCATTCAGCGGTATAAGACCTTTGACATTGTTCTGCAGGGAAGATTTACTGATCTTTACAATCTGATCCAGATTTTCATAGGCCACCACAGTCTTTTCTTCCAGCACAGAGATGCGGTTTTCATGCTCCTTCATTTCCAACACATCTTTAGTAACATCCTGGAGGAGAGATAACCTATTATTTTTTCCTCATAGGACCAAGACACAACCTCTTGGGAGTTCTTCTTGTCCTCCTTATTAAGCAGAGAACGAACTTTAACGTTGAGTTGGTTAATCTCCAAAAAGAACCATTAAAGATTCTGAACTGAGTGATCAAACCCTATTTAGCCAAACCTAGGATATCAAAAATCTCATCCTTATTACAATTAAAGACATTCAAATCCTTAGCAAAATCGTCATGAGGAGAGCCTTGCACACAATCTTCCTCCATAGTTTCTCTGCCTTTATCCTTACCACAATCCTTCACATATAAATCCATCACCTTAATAGTTTTAAATAGTTGTTTATGTTTCTCATTTTATCAAATAGTTATCAAGTTGATATTCATTTAAGTAATGCATAGTATCTAAATGATAATTGATAATCATTTTAGATACTTGATTTTAATGAATAGTTATCTAGATGTTATTCATTTGTATAAGAAATATTTATCATTAGTTTTTTTTTATTTGCAAGTTTGAGAATTTGTTAAATCAATAGCTTGGTATTTATTTAGTCAATATTTGAAGATTAATTTGAAAAATATAGTCTTTGTTAATCAATAGTTTGAATCATCTTCAATAGTTACTTAAGTTATCAAATTACTATTTAAATGGCATTGAATATTTACCCATTAATATTCATATTATTGGATTGTAAATTAATAGTTGGAATGTTTATTAATCTAAAATTTGTATCAAGAAGTTATCAATTTGATAATAGAATAAAAGTTTTAATATTGATTAGATATCAATGAATTGTTCTTATCCTTGACATCAAAGTTTTAGATTGCATGATAAATAGAGAATTCATTACATCCTTTGATAAAATATTAAGTTGAATGATACAAATTATTATCTCAAATTAGTCTTAGTAAAGTTAATTATAGAATGTGAATTATTTCTATGAATTTTGCTTAGGAATTAGAAGAGGAACATTTAATTATCCAAATAATATGGGCATGAGCTTTCTAGTTGGATTTCAAATTATAACCAAGATTATACTACCGTTGTATGCTCTCACATTGTCCAATAAGGATCTTGGTGATTAGAAAACAATGTTTAATTTGTTAGTTTTATTTAATACTTGACAAGATTTCTTTTGTGAATGATATTCATTGAAAATTATTATAATATTCATTCCAATACATATCAAATCATTAGAGTTGTAAATTTTAGTTGATAATGACAACATAAATTGCCTTAATGAAAAAAATATAAGTTAAGAAAATAGTTTAAGGATGGGTCATTGATCCAAGAATAGTGTGAATTAATAATTAGTATGGATTCTCATAGACCAATTTTAGACAATGGTAAGTTTTCTTAATGTTGACACAACATATTTATTTCAATCGGATAGTTATGGTTACAAGAATTTTTTATTATTATATGTGTATTTAAGTGATCTAGTTTGTAATGCTAGTTGGATGTGATAAGAATCAAATTGATTGAGAGTAAAGTAATTATTGAATTGATTGATTTTAATATGTATTATTTTAAAGTAAGCTCCTTAGGTATTAGGAATTATACACCCAATATGAAAAACCAATAACCTTTTTGTAATAGGGAAAATTGGAAACTAAATTATCTAGGCAAATGGAAAACCTTTTTGAATTGAACATACGTTCTAAGTAAATAAGAAAATGTTTCCAATTAAAAATTAACATCAAACAACTTATTCTAAGGTGCTTGCAAATAGATCATTTTAATTAGGCTTTCATCCCTATTTCACCTGAGAGGGTGGTGGCAGCTAATGAAGAAGTGTCTAGGAAAATCAAACCCTAGAAAGGGTTGCATATCCACGTGTAAAATTGCATAAACACAGACTTAAAAAAACTAAATATTCCATACACCTGGTTCTCTTGTATCTCGATCCTTTGGATATAGGGTATGTAGGTAGTATGAGAAATAAAGGATGTTTCCAATACTTAGATATAGAGAACATCACGATTGTTTTTTTACTAAGAGGATTCAACAAGTTATGTTAGCAAACTAGAGATTAGCTCTTTGACAAGATGAGCCCCCCTTATAACCTCACAAGAAATGTGCAGTGGACCCCCTCGATAATCACCACACATCGCAAGTAAACTACTACAAGAAATATTCAAACCCACGACTTGGGCTCCCTAAAGTGATAACTGAGACCGAGTTGAATCAAGAGGTTCTATAACTTTTTCTTAAAGTTAAGTTCTATAAATTTAATTGGTAATGATAATAAAAATATGATATTCGTTGAATTGCACGTGGTACACCGACCATTTTTGCAGTAGCTTTGCACAAAAATATCTCTCAGAGCTCTCAACAATCTAAACTAGGAGAGTACAAATGACTTGAAAATGACCCCCAAGAGGCTATTTATAGACTTTCAAACCCTAGATTCCCCCCATCCCACCCCCCGCATCCTATTTTAATAATGAAATAACCTTCCTGATTAGTTTCCTCATCAACTTGAACCGATTTCCATCCCCATCTTCATCAAACCTTTCCTGTTTACCTATCGTGAGCTTGACCCAAAAATTAATATTTTTCAGTTGATCTCTCGAGGAGGAAACCGTCCATCTCACCATCATCCTTCATCCATTAGGGCACAATGGGGCATCATTATTACCAATTTTTTTCCAAATTAGCAGCATGTCTTTGAAACAACACAACAGGTACATTGTCTCAAACAGGGGAAAAATATAGACACCTAAAATGTCTAACACACTCTTCTAATTCATCATTTCCCATCATAATCATGCATCATGCATTCTTCTAAATTATCATTTTCAACCATTATAACTTATAACCCCTTTCATCACACTTAATTAAACTTATCCATTTCCCTTCATCACCTTTAATTAAATAATTTTTTAATTATTTATTTAATTAAATCATTTCCCTCATCCACTTCAATTAAATAATTTTAACTATTTAATTAATTTTAAATATTCCCCTCATCCACATACTTAAATAATTCTTTAATTATTGAATTAAATATCATGCATTCTTTCTTGTCCACATGATTAAATAATTTTTAATTTGTTTAATTAAAGAATCATGCATTCTTTCTTGTCCTCATAATTATTTAATTAGTTAATTATTCCTCCAAGATTAAATAATTAATTTAGTTGCACATTCCTCCAAAAAAAATAAATATTTATTTTATTTATTTCCTAATAAAAGCATGTCCTTTCTTTATTCTTCCAAAAACTTAAATTTAGAAACTACACTAAATTTATAATTCTTTCCTAAAAGTATGGAATGAACTTCACTTCACTTCACTTCATTTTTCATGCAAGCCCATACATAGATTCTTGATCTACCATCTATCCTCATCCATTGATTTGATCTTACATCTCACACCATTGATCTTACATCCTAAAAATATACAAATAAAACATCTTTGATCATTCATCCTTCTCCTTAAATTGTCATCCAAGCTCCTATAGTGCATCATCATCAATCTTTCTTTTGCACAACAAGGTTATGGTAGATTTATGAGAAATCCACATACCATATCAAGAGGCATAATCTTATACTTTTGACAATGGAGTAAGACTCGGTGATTTCAAGTGAGGTAAAAGTAGGTTAGGTTAGCCTAGTTTTATTTACATTCTTGATTTTCTTTCATTTGATTATCATTATCGCTTCATTGGTAATAGGTCTATTTGATTATTGGATTAGGGTTATTGATTGTGATTTTCCTATTTGCATTTGAATCCATTGATTGTCTTGAAATATTCATGTTCACATTATCAAGGTTTATGATACTCAATTGTATATGGTCATTTATGATTTACTACTAATGTTCATGATACTTGGTTGTATAAGGTTGTTTATTTTTTGGTTTTAATGTTTAATACTATTATGGTTTAAGATGTTTGGAATTGTTCATGGTTATTTATATAATCTATTTAATTTTAGTGTTTACTATTATGGTTAAGATAGTCAACCCTATTCATGGTTGTTTATATCACCTATTTTGGTTTAGTGTTTACTATAATGGTTTCATATGTTTGACATTGTTCATGCTCATTCATATCATCTATTTTGGTTTATTTTTTACTATTGTGGTTTAAGATGTTTTCTCCTCTTCATGGTCATTTATATTATCTATTTGGGTTTAATGTTTATATCATTTTGGGTTTTGTAAATGCTATTAAAGATTTGAGATACATGGCCTAAAAATGGTAATTTATATCATCCTCTTGGGTTTAGTATTGTTGTTACAATTCTTAGTAGCTTTGTTTCTACATTGGTCATCATTTATTTAAGGAATTATTATTAACTAAGTATGTATGGTCCTAGTTATTGATATCAATAGTATTATTAATTGAGTAGAGTATATATGTCTCAATTATTGATGTGTATAGTCTTGTTAACTAAGTAAATTATACATGGTCTTAGTTATTGATGTGAACAGTATTGCTATCTAGATCAGTAAAAAATGGGATTAGATGGCCCAAACCCTTAATAGAAAACAACC
Organism: Sequoia sempervirens; assembly: GCA_007258455.2. Taxonomy (NCBI): domain Eukaryota; kingdom Viridiplantae; phylum Streptophyta; class Pinopsida; order Cupressales; family Cupressaceae; genus Sequoia; species Sequoia sempervirens. The sequence goes on from VDFB02057603.1 coordinate 9,912, forward strand.
ATAAAGGTAGAAGGAGAGAGTTTCATGAGGGGTGAGACAAAGTTCAACTAACATAGTTTAAATAATAATACCAACATAAATCTTAAGAAACAAAAATGAAACAACACAAAAGTAGAAAAAAGAAGCAGAACACATAGAAGGGGTAGTGATTTCATTTTATATTAAGAAATTCCAACTTGTTCATTTCCCTTGGATTTGAATTTCTCCTTTTTCTCCATGTCTTGAGAATTATCCTTTTGTTTTATGAGTTCAACATGAGTCCTCCTAGAAAGTGTTAGAGAATTTCAAGATCAAAGAACTCAAATTTGATAACCTTCCACAAGTGAAATGATGAACACAATATTATGTCTATCAATATGATATGAAGAGTGTATAAATACAATGATCAAGCCTTGCATATATAGGCAGTGATGAGGAGGTGAGAAGGTAGGATTAAAACTTTGACTACCCCTCCGAAGATGGGACACTTGTAAGCTCAATTGACAAGTGTATGAGCAAGTATCAGCAAGTGTATCAAGTCATGAGGACACATGTCTCAACCATATGAAGTGAGACAAAAGAAAAAGAAACCTAAGTACACTAATCAATTTCCCTTTCGGAAAATAAGAATAATAAGGCTTAGGAATACATAATTTAGGCCATAAGAATCTTAATTAAGTCCAATTAATTAATGGGACCCAAATGTAGTGTGAAAATATAAAGGAGTACATTTTTCAACACTACATTTAGCCCCCACTTTAGTGAGACTATGAGCCCTATGCTCAAAGTCACACTAAATGAGACAAATAAGTCAAGAGAGGTCTAATTGTACAACTTGTTAGAAAGATGAGATGAAAAGGATCAAGGAGGATGATCAAGCCCCAAAGATAAAAGATCCCATGGAAAACCAACAAAGGCACAAAGAGACATATGAATGCAGTAGCAACACAAGATACATCATACAATGTCAAAATTAATGTAAGAAAAGATGAACTAGTAAGTTGAGTTATGCCAAGTCCATCAAACAAACTCTCATGGAACCACATGCAAGAAAGTTGTGTTATGCAAGGTGGCCATGGAAACATGCTCACAAGTAAAATTTGATATAAACTCAATGAGCCTAAACAAGTGAGAAACACACAAGGTCTAGTGTAGTCCAGTATACACTAGGTGTGTACCCATAATACAAGTGGTGATGGGCAAGTCATGCCAGGTCTAAAGGATCCAATACATCAACCATACCAAAAGTTATACTCTCTGATAAATTTGATAAGGCACCACACATGACAATCATAAGGTTAGAAAGATGTGTTATGCTAGAAACTCATGAAACAAAGACACCACCAAGTTGTGTTATGCTTAGTGGCCAAAAGTTTTGGTTTAAGATAATAGGATAATCAAAGGGGTTTTTTCTTAGTTCATGAAAGGTCTCACTTTAGAGAACATCATGCCCAATATCACCATCAAGAGAGGACTAATCAAGAGATAAAAGATTCACACCTTAAGGAATGCAAGCCATGACATTACCACTAAGAGGAATGCCATATGCCAAGAAAGGCCACACTCTTGAAGGACATCAATCCCAATATCACCAACAAGAAGACACATCACATGAAATATGAAGACCACACTTTGAACAAGAGGTCACGACATCAAGAGAGCAACAAGCAGGAGGCATAATGGCCCCCACTTTAAAGAAATTTCTAAACACCATGCTATGAGCAATTACTTTAAAGTATAATACAATGAAAGAAAATAGATGAAAGAGACATGAGAGATTATTTGAAAAGCCTTATTCCAAACATATGTTTCCAAATAAAGCTACATCATGAAAAGGAAGTTTCCCCCCATATGTAATCCCAAGATAACACAAGGGATCCATGGATTTGGGGTTAGCGTATATCTTTGCTACAGTGATATAATCAAGCTCAGAATCATCATCATTCCCTAAATAACTCATGGAACAATGAGCGCAAAGGAAGAATGACACATAGAGAGAAAAAATAGAATCCTATTGGGTCAACATGGAAGAGAAAAAAATGTCTCGACGCTTTGCATCGTCCCCAAAATGAAACACAAGACAAGTGAAAGAGACAATGGTTATGAAAAATATAAGAATGAAGATACAAATAGAAGAATGCCATGATAGATTTGCTTCCCTTGTATCCTTGCACTAATGGAGTGACAAGGGTCATACAAAGTAGTCTCACAAACATAAATACATACTAAGAAACACAATACGAAGGATCACATTACACACATGCAATCACACAAAGAATATGAAAAGAAGACATAAAGCTAGTATGACACATGTGAGCCAACATAAATGAAATGAAAAGAAAAGAAAATGGATGAAGATGTTGACAATGAAAATGGAATAGAGATCTAAGAAACCCTCATATTTCACTAATTTCATTAGGAAAAGAGATCTCCCAAGGATAGGGTTGACTTTCAACCTTTGGGTGAGTTAATCCTATTAGAGGATATATTGTTTCCTTTATGAAAAAAAATGATAACTATGAAATGTAATTTTGGGGATGAAAATAAAATACTTAACGCACTCAATTGTATGATGTAAAACTTGAAATGAAGATTTAAAGTATAGCACAAATAGAAATAGTAATTTTTTGACATATTTGGGAAAGAGAAATTGATGTGTACCCATCACCAAAAGTGGTTGTTGAGTGTCCTGCTAGGACATATTCGACCTAGGGAAAATGGGTCTTTGTATAGGGGTCTAAAATCTAATTTCACAGTCCTCTAATCCTTGATCTACACTCTCAATTCCTCTAGATTCCACTGTCAAAGTCAGAAATAAATTTTGTAGGTGAGTTTCCATGGCTTGAAAACTTTGATGACAACTTTGACAACTTTACAAAATTGCACTTTTGATCCAATTTCAATCTTTCTTCACCTACAAATCTGCACACAAAAAGAGAGGGAAAAATGTTTGTTTTTGGGTGAATAGGGTTTTTCCCTTGTCAAACCTTGATTTGGTAATTAAACCTTGATAATGAAAGATGATAATAAATGACAAGGATTGATGAATGAACAAATATATGGTTACTTGGTAACCCATGTAACATATAGCAGATAACATGTGTTTGTTTTTCTCTCAAATTAAGTAACTGCTTGGCCAAACTGATGAACTGAAATATCATTAAGAGATGGGTATAGGTTAACAAGGGATACTGACAAAGAATATATACTATAGAAAGTGGTTGGTTTTATTGTGTGCTTTATATTGAATGAGTATGTACCCATGAGATATGACCCTTAGATTAGATGGTGTGATGTGAATATCATTCACAATTCAAAATGATATTGTGGTATATATACTATATATACTGTATGGCTATTAAAATTTATTGAAAATAAGAAATGTTAAGGATGGGATGGAAAATACGATAAGATAAGGGCAAAAAAAATCATTGCGAGGATTAACAAATCCATCTCAAATTGCGAGAACAGTTGGAGAATTATCGAGAAGTATAAAGTTAGGCATTGCCAACACAATCAAGAACATACATTCGTAGTGGGAGACAAGGGGAACCTGTACTTGAAGAAAGGGAAAGATGAATACTACCCTAAATTGAAGAGTTGGTCTCACACACTCAAGGAGAGTTGGAGGAGAAGGTGGTGTTGTAGAAGAAGATCAAAGAGATCAAAGCCAACCTTAAGATTCTTGGCAGATCAACATCAAGGGGAACAACAAGCAAAATGATACATCAAGGAGGAACTGTAAGAGATCTTCCTACATCTACTAAACTATTAAGCACTTGAAAAACCAAAAAATCACCTAGGAAATGGGTGCTATGATCCATAACAATTCATAGAAAATAAATCACTTCATCAAAAAACTACAAACTCATTAAAAACAAAGATAAAATAGAGAGTGCTTTGTGTAGTGACAACCACCTAGCCAAAATAGTAGGGTGGGAATTGTGTGTCAAGGCCTTTTCAAACATTAAAGTGGTGGTCATGGATGTGCAATGGTAGTTCAATTAGTGTCATGGAGGCTTCATCTATTTCATAATACTTTCATCAAAAGGTCTATGGTCATTTTCCTTGTTCTATACAAGAAAATAAAGTAATGACAAAAAATGTAACTCTCATGTTCCTTGACAATTGTTACTCATTGAGCACACAAAAGGAAACTTCTAATGTTTAATATTAATAAGAGATCAAAAACCATAGAAGCAAAAGAGTGTGAGAAAGAATTAGACTTTAGTTAGCTGTATGAGTAAAATTTGCTGGTACAAAAATCAGCTAGGTCAGTATGACAGTAGCAAGAATGTTGTATGTGCTCTATTTGAACTCTCTATAGTTCTTTTGGCCAAGGGAAGTAGAAGAAGTTGAACATTTGAAACTTACATTGGATTTCCTACACTAGGTTCTAGGTTATAATTTTCATGTAAATGGTCTTGTGGTTATTATTCTTAGATTGGTTTATCTTTGTTTCGTACTAGAATACCACTTACATTTCCAACAACTTAACAAAAATTATAGCATTAATTTTATTCAAAGCTTAATGAATTTGAAGTATAATTCAAGCAGGATTGTATTCACAACTATAAATTGTTGGAGTCACGGTTAACGAGAGGGGGTAGATCAGGTGTTAAAGATATGAGTAATTCTTTTTAATTCTTTTAACAATAATCAAATCATGAATGAACTTATGCTGTAAAAATGAAATGAATAGATAATGAACAAACACATTTAAAAGATTGACACAAAGTTTTTCTTGAGTGGAAACCCTCTTGGGGAATAAAACCACTCGAACTTGGCCTCACTGGCCTTATCTTAAAAAAATATTCTTTGTACAAAGCCTCACAGGCTGATTTGTCTCACTGACAACGATGCTATCTCACTGATAGTCTTATAGTGCTATCTCACTAATAGTCTTTTGAAATGTACAAGTATGAAAGTAATATAAATACAAAGTTGATCTTTGTTTCATTAACCACATACTATGTTCTGCAATGACCTCAAAATCAGAGTTACAAAGTTCCAAGCCTTAAAAACAATATATATTGTGCTTCAGAAATATATAATTTGTGCTTTCCAAAAACCTCTCATCATCCATCAAAATGATCACAACAACACATTTTATATGTACTATGTTTTGTCAAAAATAGATTTAGGTAAAGAACTATTGAAGAAACTATTTCACAACTTCCACAAGAAACCGAACCTCAAACTGCCTTTGCTCATTGTCTCAACCATAATCCATCGAAACTCTTCTTGCCAAGAAAGCATTAAGGATAATCAATACAAATCTGCCATATAATCTGTGGTACCGACAAAAAAAAAAACACAATAAACCCACAAACAACAAATAAACCCACGACCATTTTTTATTCTTTTAATAAACAAAAACATGTCTTTACAGGCCTAACACAAATGAATGTTTAAAAATCCTCAAAAAAAACTGCCAGAAAACCCCGATAACAACTTTATTAATACAAACCCGACATTAAGATTTTGTACAGGGGCTCAAACAAACAATCAAATCATTAACAACCAATCTATCTAAGAAACCACAAAACCCCTTACACTAGAAAATAAACCACAGTTCGGGTGCAATAAGTTCATTATCTACAACAACCCGAACAAGGGTTGATTAACAAAAGAGAATATTTTTTAAAAAAAATACTTGTTTCTTTGCTCCAGGATTAGTGCACAACATCATTAACCAGAAACATAAAAGCATAAACATTTGTTTTGTTTTGCTTAAGATACTTAACAAATAAGAAAAAGCGTATTGAAACATAGCACTTGATATACCAACTCTCATTATCATGCTAGAGTCCAAGCTGACACATTTCCTTCCAAAACTATCATGCCATGCCAAGAATATCAATTCCCTAACTATTTCAAACCATGCCCTAGCTTGAGAGAGCTCTTTCAACAAAATCAATAATGAAATAAGCTTGGGCACTCTCTGTTTTATGCATTAAAGACCTTGCAAACAAATTCTGGAACAAGCTTTCCTTATTACCGACTCCATGATTAGGGTAATGAACCCTAACAAATGAAATATATCAACCACCAATATCTATCAAAGCTTCAAAGAATCTTTCAAATTCGACACAATGATGCTTCAAGTCCAGGAATTATGATGGGAAAGAATTCCCATTCAACACAAATTATTACCATCGACAATGCAAAGATTCTTTTAATTTTGACTTTATAAAACATTATCATTGCAAGCCTTTTGCAAATTGTCTTTAAGAAAACACAATTTACCACCTTTTCTAAGAATGCAGCTTCACAATGATTTCCAAATTCTATTTGGAGAGAAATATATTACCTTGTAAAAGAAATATCAATGCCTTTAGAAAACATCTGTCGGGACATTAATAATATGTAGATAGATTTTTATGCCAAAAGCCCGATCATATGCCAATTTGACAATAACAATTCTATGTGACATATTAAATGCTTGGAATATGCCCATGTGAATAAATTTCCAACAAAGTATTGAATCTTGAGAGATAATAGCTCACGTATACACACTAAATTCTCTTTTTTGTTAAAATGCAAGATAATTGAATGTCCTCAACCTACACACATTTGTTATAAATTATGCACTTTATCCATTGAAAATGGTTGTCCTAGAAATGATAATATATTAATTAATGTCAAGGTGTTTCAAGTTAAGAATTATTTTCATAAAACTGGGAAATTCTTCATTTCAAGCAGACTGTATATCAATAAAAAGGAGATAATTTCCCAAATGTGGAGAGGCTGTATGACAAACCATTTTTTAAGCTTTAAACAAAGAATTGACACCCAAATATTTTATGTGGGTGTTTATGCTGATGTGTGCACAATGCACATACATATGGGAGATGATGGAAAAGTTAAAGGGGTTCATTTTGGATGCATATTTAAGGGTTGACAGAGTCCCATCTTGTTGGAAAGAACTGTTTAATATGCATCTAGGCCCTGTAATTAAAGGTTATTCTCTGATGAAAACTTGGAAATTCTTCATTTGTATATCAATCAAAAGGAGATAATTTACCAAATGTGCAGAGGCTGTATGACAAACCATTTGTTTAAACTTTAAACAAATAATTGATATAACAAAGCCCCAACTTGCACAAGCCACATTTCATATAACACGAATCTACATTGTTACAATAGTCCTTAAAACATAACTCCACTTGTAAATAATAATAAGAAATGTTCAAATAACCCAATAATTAGTCTTAAAACATAACTACACTTGTATAGCAACATTCCTAAAAGTTCAGGAAAAGGAAGCTTCAAGGGTTAAAATACATTTTTATAAATAGATAACATCAAACTAATTGAACAAAAATACACTATTTTTTATTACAAATAGATGACAACAAAACCCAAATGCTACAAATTGTTCTATGGCATTAGAAAACACAAAATCAATCTTCTTTTTCATATGATTGGCTGATTTTCAACATTGCTTGGCCAATATTGTTTAGTGTTGACACCATGCTCATTTACACATTAAATTTCTGCTCTTCAAGCTTCACTAGCCTTTCTTCAATTGATTCATCCTTCTTCATGCACTATTCATGGTGTTTCATGCATCCCTCTTCAACCATTTGTAGAGTA
>VDFB02057604.1:0-16717 GCA_007258455.2 Sequoia sempervirens
TCCTTGATGTGTTCTGCAAAATCTTCGGCTTCAGCACTTATTTTCTTCTCTTGGTCCATCTTCCTCAATTCTGGAACTATTCTGGGGCTACCTCCATACACAATCTATAATGGTGATCTACCAGTGCTTACGTTGACAGAATTTTTTGTAAGAAAATTGCAGCGTGGAAGATAGATCAGTCGATCCATCCCTTGGGTTTATCTACTACCAAACATCTTAGTAGGTTACCTAGACTCCTGTTAACAACCTTTATCTTCCCATCTATTTGTGGATGGTGTGCAGAACTGAACTTCAACTTTGTCTTCAACTTCTTCCACAAGGTCCTCCAAAAGTACCCCACAAATTTGGTGTCACGATCTGAAACAATACTCTTTGGCGGACCATGTAGCCTCACCACCTCTTTGAAGAACAAGTCAGCAATGTGGACTGCATCATGGGTCTTTGACATGGAATGAAATGTGCCATCTTCTAAAACCTATCAACCACCACAAAGACTGAATCATTCCCTCATTGTGTCCTTGGCAAACCAAGAACAAAGTCCATACTTATATCCTCCCATGGCCTCTCTGGTACAAGTAAGGGCTGATATAAGCCTATATTTTGGCTCACTCCTTTAGCCATATGACATACCCTACAACTTTGTACAAAATTATTCACATCCTGTGACAAGGAGGTAATAATAATGCTCGATAATGGCAATGGTCTTATCGACAAAATGTGCCATTCCTCCACTATGCTTCTCCTTTATCAGGTTCTTCTTCATAGAACTCCTCGGGATACACAATTGACTTCCCTTAAATAACATGACATCCTAGATTATGAAATCTAGCCACCTTGTCCAGTCCATTGTAATAGGTTCCTTGCAAGCCTTCAAGCCTCTATGAAATCGGGGATCTTACGCATCTCTGATGTCTTAAGTTCATTGAACCCAACCACTTCAATTTGCATCTTTGTCATCAATGTATGCCTCCTATAGGAATGCAACCCTATTTGACTTCCCACTCCTATGTTTCAAAACAAAGGTATAACTACGCAAAAATTCTACCCATTTCATATGCCTCGATTTAATTTTTCTTGACTATTTAGATGCTTGCAAGGCATGATGTTGATATATAAAAAAATTCAGCCGACAACAAATAATGTCTCCATTTCTTTAATGCTTGAACTATTGCATAAAATTCTTGATCATATACAAAATACTTTCTCTTGGCATCATTTAAATTTTCACTGAAATAGGCAATGGGCTTACCTTCTTGGCTCAACACTGCTCCAATGACACAACCGCTGGCATCACAATCCACCTGAAACACCTTGTTAAAATCTGGGAGGGCTAGAACAGGTTGCTTTGTCACCTTCTGCTTCAACAGTTCAAAACATTTTGTCACTCCACTTGAATTCTTTTCTATCCCCTCTCATTGTTTCAGTTAGGGGTCCACAAATACTACTGAAGTTTCTAATGAAATTTCTATAAAAACTAGCCAAACCATGGAAAGATCTCACCTTGGTAGAAGTTCTTGGGGTAGGCCATTCCAGAATAGCCTTCACCTTCTCTGGATCCATCTTGAGACCTTCTGCTAAGACAACAAACCCCAAGTAAACTAACTCCCTCTTCACAAAATTGCACTTCTTCAAATTAATCAATAGTTTCTCTTCTCTTAACTTCTCAAAGGCTCTTTGAATATGCATCAGATGCTCATCTATCATCTTACTAAAAATCAAAATATCATCTAAATACACAATAACAAAACTTCCCAGAAATTCTTTTATTACCTCGTTCATGAGCCACATGAATGTGCTCGGTGCATTGGTTAGCCCAAAAGGCATGACTAACCACTAGTACATGCCCTCTTTGGTCTTGAAGGTAGTCTTCCATTCATCTCCCTCTCAAATCTAGATCTGGTGATATCCACTCTTCAGATCAATCTTTTTTGAAGTACTGAGCTCCACTCAAACAGTCCATCAGGTCATCCATCCTTGGTAGGGGAAATCTATACTTGATTGTTATCTTGTTTATGGCTCAAGAATCTGTACACATCCTCCACTCCCCATCCTTCTTTAGTGCTAGTACTGCAGGTACTACACATGGACTCAAACTCTCCCATATCAAACCCTTTCTCAACAACTCTTGAACTTGTCTATTCAACTCATCATTTTCTAGTGGAGTCATTCTATGAGCTGCCTTATTTGGAAAACTGACTCCAGGAATCAAGTCAACCTAATGACTGATCTTCCTTATTGGTGGTAAACCCTCAGGTACATTATCAGAAACAATATCCTGAAAATCATCCAACATCCCAAAAACTTCTTCTGAAACCTTCTCACTATCCTTCTTACTCACTTTAGGAATCAATGCATAACACACACGCTCATGCTTCATACCTTCTAAAAAATTTCTTCCATCTACATAACAAATTCTAGCACTACTGCATACCTTTTCTTCGGTCTCCTTCAAGGGTTTCAACTTGTGAACCCACCCTTTGTCAAGGGAATAAGTGTTTGCATGGCCATCATGTATAGCTTCGCCTATCGAGACTACCACGACCTCCCCAACAACATGTGACATGCATCCATGGGGATGATATCATAAAATTACCTCATCATGTTAGCTCCCGATTTTGAACTTTACTAGGCATTGCTCATTGACCAAAACTTTGTAGTCTTTCTGTAACTAGGCAATCCGATACGAATGTGGGTGCCTTTCCCTCTTCAGCTTCAACTTTGTGACCATCTCCTCTGACACCAGATTATCGGTGCTCCCACTGTCAATAATGACTTCACAACATTTTCCTTCACACTTGCACCTTGTGTGAAATAGATTCTTCCTCTATTTTGGTTCCTTTTCCTTAGTCACCAGGGCTCTCGTAACACTAGGGCTTCTCCTCTTTCAGCATCATCTGAATGTTCCAGATTAGGCCTCCTCATTTGCATTCACAACCCTTCCACGACTAATACGACGCGCATCCGCTTCAGTGATTTGTGGACATTAAGTAGGCTTCGATGCCCTTCTTCACCACACACACTAAAACAGTTCTTTTAGAGCCTTTGGATCTGTCCATATCCTCATCGCCTACCTCTTTGATCCACCACTATTTTGATCCCTCATGAGGGTGGTATAAGATTGTCATTCCTTTGGCTTGGCTCATACTCCCGTAACTTCACTTTTCTTTCATCATCATTTCGGCTTCCTGAAGGTCTTCCACTGCCCCTTCCACTTTGACCTCCTCGTCCTTTTTGCTTGCCATCAAATCTTTTGTTTAGCTTCTCTTCCACCTTCAGAGCAAACTAATACACATCCTCAATAGTGGTCATTCTAACTAGACTTAACTCATCCTGAATGCTCAGTTGTAACCCATTAAGATATCGGGCTACCTTCTCCTTATTGGCCTCTATGTGGCCCATTCTGATGATTATCTTGTGAAATTCTTCAGTATATTCTTTCACAAATCTGCTTCCTTGTTTCAACCCTTGCAAATTTTTCAACAAATCTAACTTGTAGTCCACTGGTATGAACTGCTTCTTCAGTTTCTCTACCATGCGATCCCATCTGGTGATATTTCCTTTTCCTCTTCGATTTCTTTCCAACTGGACCTCTTTCCACCAAATACTGGCATGGCCCTTCAGCTTCATTTTTGCAAACTTAACCTGATTTGGGTCCTTTATTTCCTCATACTCAAAATATTCTTCTAACACGTTGATCTAGTCGATCAACTCTTCTAGGTTCAAACTTCTGGAATAACTGGGGACTTCTGCTCTAGGTCATTTCCTGATCTTCAAAATGGCCTTATTAGCTACATTTCATCTTGATCAATTACTTCTTCTTCCTCTTCTACATTTGAACCTTCTTCCTCTCCTTCATCCTCACTTTCCTCCCTCGAGTTTAACCCTCTTCTCAACTGCTCTTGTAACGCATCAATCTGTCTTTGGAGGGCTGCCAGTGCATCTCTTCCACCAGCATTTCTGCCACCTCAACCACCTCTGGCACCACCATGCCTACCAGGCATCACTCTTGGAGGCATCTTTATTGACCTCGACCCACAACCACGGTCTTGGTGCAAACTGCCTCACGATCGGCGATCTGTCCACATGCTCAAGAAAACCCGCTCTAATACCACTTGATGAAGGCACAACTCGAGACACAGAAAAAAAAACCACAAATAAGAGAATAATTTTATTATTCAGAAAATAGAACTTCTTACATGCAAAGGATCTCAATTCCCAAGTTCTACAACACATGCAAGTTACAGAAAGCTAGAGAATAACCCTTTCGCAATATGCAAGCTTGTCCCAGATAAAGTTGCCCAAAAATTAGAAACCTGACCATAAATAGAGCTCCCCTTTAGTTTGGAGCCAAAACAACATTCAATTTTGAGTTTAGGAGGTTTGGCACTGAAAAATTACAACTTGAAGTTCAAATTTCAAAAGAACATTTGCAATTGTATCTTCTAGAAAGTGCGCCAACTTCCTGGGGCCATAACTTTTGATCTGGGCCTCTGATTCGTGAACTGTTTGAACTGTTGGAAAGGTCTCGAAGTCAAGAACGTGCACAAAGTTTTCTACGCTAGTTTTGGAAAGTTTTGGGGCCGATCCGGGAACTCTAAGTGCCTCAAATATAACTCAGAAGATTTTTAGGTGCAAATCTGGGAAACTAAAACTGCAATATCTTTCCACCCATGAATAGAAAATAAAAATCATAAATTGGGAATTTCATTATGACAAAAAGGGTATCCAAAAATGTGAAAACATCTAAAAAACTAAGAAACTTGAAATTTAACTATTTTTGGGTGATGCAAGATTGCTCTTACAGCACTGGATACTCCTGCATCATGACTTTACGTTGTTTCCTTGCTGAAACTCTTTTTGGCAATGTGGCAGCTACAAGAGGCACTCTCATTGATTTCCTCTTCCTAACTTTCCTAGAGGGTTCAGACTCAACAGAAGAGGATGATAGAGAAACTTTAGTGGCAATAGGTGTTGCTATAGGAGAGGGACACTGGTGTCTTTGAACATGAGGTTCAAACTCTGGGGTTTGTTCTGCCCTAGATGACTTTGCTACCTTCATTTTTATTTTTTCTCTTCTACTAGCAGACCTGGTTTGTACTCTGGTAGAGGGCTCTATTGTGGAGGCCGCAATAATAGATGTTGTTGGGAGTGTTCTAGGAGGTTCTAGAAGTTGCAAACCCTTTTGGGAAACAAATTCTTGCCAAGAAAGGGGAGAGACATCCCTTAGGGAATGCTCAATCAACAGTTTAATGAGGGAATGATGGGAAATTGCATTGTCCCTTCCCCTTTGGGTTTCATGGGCACTTTGTTTTAACAGATTTAACAAAACATTCAGGACATTAACAGCTAACCCATGCCTCATATGGCTCAATAACTTAAAATGGTAGGAATGTAAATAAGAGAAGTGTCCCTCACAGGTTAAGTACCTAATTATAAATGTAGCATATTCTGAATATGGGAAGGCTAGCGACACTCATTTGCATCCTTGTTTAGAGACCTCCAAGGGTCCATCTATTGGTACTGTAAACTCTGACCTAGCAGAAACAACATCTAAAGAGAAATTTTCCTCTACTGTAGGAAGCCCAGTTACTTCAGCAATTCGTTCTTCTATTATAGCCATTGTCAGACCCCATACTAAAGCTTCCCCTTCTGAAAGAGTTCTTAAAAATTCACTAGCAGCTTCCTCATTGAAAGAATCTAACCTCATAAAATAGTTTAGCCAACCACAATTACTAAATGCCTGAATTGTTTGAGGATTTTGTGTTAAGAGCTCATGAGCTACAGGCTCATGTCTTACCAATTGACCACCCATATTCACAAATTACCTCTGCTGGGATTCCAAAAACTCAAACCTTTTCTAAAAATTCAAAGGAAAATTCTTCTGCTCTTCTTCTTTTTGCTTCTTTTTGTTTCTTTTTGTCCTATAGTCACTTTCTCTTCTTTTCCAAGAATGACTCAAAATATAATTGAATGTAATGATTTTAGGAACTACTCATATTAGGATTTTGTGTTGGTTTATGATACAACTGAAGATGGTGTCCATTAACCAGTAGCTTGAATTGGACTAGATCTATTGTAGCCAACTGCATTAAGCCATTAGCAAACACATTTTCTATTTCATAAAGACCAAGCCAATGTGTGGTTAGATTACCTTGATTTTCCTTATACCTGGAGTCATAGAGCAGTTCCCAATCACCGACAGAGAATTGCTTAGTTCGAATGTGATTGTCATGCCATTTTTTTCTTTGCTGTTGGACAGTTTTAGTATGTTGTAGGGCAGCTTTGCTCATCTCATCCAATGCATTCATTTGTAGGAGGCATTCCTTTTGAGCCTTAGAGATATCAATGGTAAGTTGGAGAGCAGTCCTCAAGGTTTTATGGTCAAACTTTATTGGTAACATGGCAGTCTTACCATAGAGTAACTCAAAAGGACTAAAACCTGTAGTTATTTTCCATGTTGTCCTATAGGCCCAGACTGCTTCAAAAAGATGACTGCTCCAATCCTTCTTATGTAATTGGACTGCCTTTGTAAGGATTGCCTCAATTTCTTTGTTGGCAACCTCTGCCTGACCATTGGCTTGAGGGTGATAGGGGCTAGACTTTATGTGCCTGATCTTGTAATCATTCATCAATGCAGTGATTAAGTTGGATGTAAACTGAGCGCCTTGATTAGTAACAACTTCCCTTGGGACTCTAAACCTTATAAGAATCTTCTCATATAAGAACTCAACAACTTTATTGTCACGGGCATGTGTCATTGCTTTTACTCCTACCCATTTGGTTATATAATCAGTACACACCAAAATTTATGATTTCCCATTAGATGGAGGATCAATAGGCCCAACAAAATCCATGCCCCATTTTTTAAAGGGACTGACTACCACTTGAGGATTTAGGGGCATTTAATCAAACCTTGTTGGTCTCCCCATGTGTTGACATCTGTCACATTTCCTGGTGTAGGTTACAGTATCTTTGTGTAGTGTGGGCCAATAGTATCCTGTATTAAGCACTTTCATAGTTGTTCTCTTGGCTACAAAGTGTCCTCCACATGGCTCATCATGACAGGCATGCAAAATGTCATAGATCTCATCTTCCCTCACACATCTTCTCATGACTTGGTCAGGTCCTATGTAAAATAAACAGTCTACAATCCATGAAAAGTTAAAACTTTTCTCAACCAACAATTTCCTTTCCTTTGGTGAGAAGTGAGTTGGGATCTTGTTTGCTACTAAATAATTTGCAATATCTACATACCATCGAGTTTGAGAAGCAATAGAAAACATATGTTCATCAGGAAAGCTATCATCAATTACCTCAGGAGGTGTAGTTTTTTGAAGTCTTGACAAGAAATCAACCACCACATTAGCTCGACCTGATTTATCAATAACTATGATATCAAATTCTTATAACAATAGGAGCCATTTTGCTAATCTACCAGATATGGAAAGCTTATTCATGAGGTACCTTATTGCTGCATGATCTATATCAACAAATATTTGGTAACCAATGACATAATGCCTAAACTTGTTCAGGGTATACACAACTACTAGCAATTCTTTCTCTATGGCAGTATAGTTTAGTTTAGGGCCTTGAATATTTTTGCTAATGAAAAATATGGCATGCTCAATGGAATTCTCTTTTTGTCCTAAAACTACCCCTATGGCATAATGAGAAGCAACTTTGTGTATATGAAAAGGAAGATTCCACTTCGGTCCTTGAAGAACAGGTGCCTAAGTAAATTATTAAGCTGTAGTAAAGATTTGTCACAGGCCTCAGTCCAGGTAAATTCAGAATCCTTTATCAATAAGGCATATAATGGACTAGCTATTTTTCTGAAATCTTTGATGAATCTTCTATAATATCCAGCATGTCCTAGCAAACTTCTAACATCTTTTTGTTTCATAGGTGTTTGCAAAGTTAGAATAACTTCAATTTTTGCAGGATCAACTTGAATTCCTACTTGAGAGATATGATGGCCTAAAACAATTCCCTCTTACATCATCATAAAGAATTTCTCACTATTCAAAGACAAATTCTACTCCTTACATCTTTTCAACACTTTTTCCATATTGGCTAATGCTTCTTCATAAGTAACTCCATAAGTAGTGAAGTCATCCATGTAGATTTCCATAGAATCATGAGAAATGTCAGCAAAAATACTGATGACTGCCCTTTGAAATATTGTAGGTGCATTACACAATCCAAAAGGTAAGACAGAATAGGCAAAAGCTCCCCATGGACTGGTAAAAGTTGTTTTGTCTTGATCATCAGGGGTAATTCTAATTTGATTATAGCCACTATATCCATCCAAAAAGGAAAAATAATTTTTCCCAGACAATGAGTCTAGTACTTGGTCAACAAATGGCAGTGGAAAGTAATCCTTTTTAGTTGCTGTATTCAGCTCCCTGTAGTCTACACAAACTCTCCATTTTCCACCTTTTTAGGAATAATCAACAATGGAGACACCCATTGACTGTCTGAAATTGGTTAGATAAAACCAGCATCAAACAATTTCTAGAGCTCCGTTTAACTATTTCCCTGAGTGCTTGGTTTATCCTTCTTTGAGGCTGCCTGACAGGTGAACAATCTTCCTTAATGTAGATCCTATGAGTACAAAGTTGAGGATTTATTCCCTTCATATCCCTATAGTCCCATGCAAAAGCTCTGTATTGTTCTTGCAACATTGTGACTAGGGCAACTTGTTTAGATTGAGGCAACTTATTATTGATATTTAGATAGTGGCCTGGAGACACTTCTAGTTGCTTGATAAGATCATTCATGGATGCTACTAAGAAAGGTGGTGTTTGTATTTCATATGGAAGAAAATTATGATAAACTGCAGGAGATTCAGGTGATAGGCTCTTAGAATTTAGTTGTTGCAGGAAACACTGCTAAAGATAGTTATCTTGAACAAATGGGCTACTCATATCAGAGTTGGACTACAAAATGTGTAAAAGTAGGTCATCCTCACTCTGAAGCTGGAAAAACAGATTAGTTTGTAGCATTATTAGTTGAGCCAATGAATTGACTTCTTTAGTTTCCTCTCCTAAATCTGGCCAAATTGGTTGAGACAAGTCTGGCTGAGGCTGAATAGGTGGTTATAAAGCCAATTTCTTTCTTGACTGACCATCAAAAATTGTCATGTCTCCTGAATGACATCTTATAAAAGCATCAGCTATGGGTAACCATGGTCTACCTAGGATGATAGGATATCCTCCCAAAGTGGCCTTAGTGGACAATATGGTAAAATCTGCTGGGTATTCCCAAGACTCAAGGATGATAATAACATCTTCTACCATTCCATAAGGTTTTACAGTGGAATTATTGGCAAGCTGCAGGATGATAGGTGTAGACCAAATATTTAGGATATTCAAATACTCCATTGTATTCTTGGTCATTATATTGATGGCTGCACCAAGGTCAATCAAAACATTCTTCAATATCTAGCCATTAATATTTATTTGTACCACATGACTCCCAGGGTTAGTATATTTTGGAATGACTACCTTCCCTAACATAATATCTGCCAACTGTTCTAGAACATGGATAGTTTAGAGATCTTTTTTCTTTCTTACTAGTTTCTTTAAACATGCCTCCTTAATGGCTTTTCCATAAATTTGGATATCTTTAATGGCTTGAAAAAGGGGGATTTGAATTTGTACATTCTTTAGCTGATCCAAAATATCAAAGGTACTCTCTTCCATAGACATGGATGTCATAGTTTGCAATCTATGAGGAAAAGGTGGTTTGGCTTGATGCTGCAAGACATGCCCCTTAGAGATAGTATTAGATATAGGTATATGTTCTACAGGATCAGTAGGTTGCTCAAAGGCAGAGTTTGGAATCTCTATTATTACAGGGGGTTGTGGAGTAGGAAGAGTGATTCTAGACTTGAGATGGATATCATGAATATCTAAGGCATAAGTTGGATACTGATTAGCTTCTGCAAAATACATAGGCTATTGTTGCTACTTATTATTAGGATTTGGTAATGGTTGAGCAGGTATAGGCATTTTCTTTGGAGGGCCAATATTTTTTGTAGGTGCTACAGGAGGTGGCATAAGGGCCTGAGGTTGTGGCTGTTGGAACTACAGAGATCCAGGGGATTGGTTCTGCCATTGTTGTGGACTTCTCCATTGAGGATTCTACTATTAGTTACCTTGGGGTGGAGTCCATTGTCCTTGTGGCTGTTTCCAACCTCCTTGAGGAGATTGCCATTAAAGATTCTGATAGTTAAGCCAAGGTGATTGAGAAGTATTCCAGGGTGGTGATGGGCCATATGTAGTTTTCCATTGGTTATTGTAATTAGATTAAAGATTACCAAAAGTCAAAGGGTCTTGAGGCATACCTTGTCTTTGAGCCCATGGTTACCTTTGTGCGACGAAGAATACTTGGTCATCATCACTCTCTACCATCTTAAAGTCAGTAGGTAACTACTTAGCCTCCACATTAGCCACCATCTTACATCTACAGTCCCATTTCTTTTGTCTACAATGTGGACATAACTCAGCCAAGATTGCTTCAGCATCCTCATGTTTCTTATGAGCTTGCATAGTGTCCAATTGTGTAGCCATGTTGTTTTTGATATCCTGCTTGAAATCAGACAGTAAATTTGTGATCTCCATCTGTGAAACTCCATTAATAGAAGAATTTCCCACTGTGACTTGATGACCTCTACCATTCTTAACAATTGCTTGAGAGTAGTTGAGACATATTTTCTTGATATCATCCCAAGGTAGTTGGGTTATATCACCTCCTCCCATCAGGTCTAGGGCATCTATACAAGTATCACTGATTCTCCTTAGAAAAAGTAGTTTCTAAGATTCTTCATTGAGAGTATGGTCTGAATTATTTTTCAGGGAAAAAAAGAATCTTGAGATATAGTCTTCTAGGCTTTCATCCTCCTTTTGTTGAATTTTCAATATATCATCTCCTTTACTACCACTCTTACAATATTCCTTGTATTTCTCAAGAAATTTTGTTTGCATGACTGCCCAACTATCAACAACACCTCTTCCCAAACTCATTAACCATCTAAGAGCTCCTTCCTTCAAAGTAGAAGGAAACAACTTCAACTTGTGAGCATCTGAAGTGTAATCATAGCTGTGATAGAGGATGTCAAACTCAAACAAGAAAGTGTCTGGGTCCTCTCTAACTAGTCCATAGAACTTGAGGAGTAATGAATAAGGACTATTTTTAAGGTTATCATTATCTTGTTGAGCAATGATGGAAAATTCAAAAGCAAGAGGTCGATTAGGTGGATTTCATGCCATATTTTCTTGATGGAGTATTAGAGTAAATAGATTTTCATCAGGTTCTTCGTCAACTGGGTCAAATGGCAATTCAACAAACAGGTTTTCAGCAAATGGATTGATATCTTGGTCTCCTTCTTCCTCAAATAGATTATAAGTTGGTTCATGGTTTTTATCAATGAATGGAAGGTCAAGGAGGAATCTTCCCAGAGCGTCTCTTCCTCTATGCATGTAATAGAATGAACTATAACTTGAAGGAATTTTTGAATAATAGACTAAACTACTGCTAACAATGACTATGACAAGTTCTTAGCTTAACACCATCATTGACAACAACACCAAAAATGGTTGCACCCATAAAAGGATATAAAAGTCATAGAAAATCCTAACCTAGGAATTGGACATTACAGCAGGCGACTAATATCTTCTTATGGTCATTCATTTACTTTGGAAAACTAGGGAACATATACTTGAAATGGAGCGGTACTATATGTGCTCTAAGAACTAGTTTTTGTCATGATTTACCAGAAATAACTATGTGAAAGGAATTCAAATTATGCTATACGAATGTAATGTAAAGATTTCTTAACTTAAGCATAACTTAATCAAAGAAGACATCACGACAACTGTTACTTAAGAAACAAACTATGAACTAGCCTTATGCTGTAGGAACAAACATAGGCATGGATTCCCAATGCTGCAGGAACAATATGAGACTGAGTTTGCACTGAAAATTTCTAGAATGAAATCTAACTTATGATCAATAGAAGATAAACATCTAACTAACTATAGATACTTACTAAGTGGGCCCCCTTAGCAAGCATCAACCAGCTATGCAAGAATTGAACTTAGAACTTGATCAACTTTTATTCATAAACTTAGAATGATATACATTGTTATGTTCATATCAAAACTAACACAAAACTCTATCTCTTATCATAGTACTAACTCTTACATATTCTGCTTCTCATTATCATACTAATTTTTACATACTATGCTTGCTCACTCGCACAAGAGGAACACTTATTTAAACCAAAAAAGAAATTAACTAACTAACTCTAACAGAGAAAGTTGTGGACATAAATGAATCATGAAACTAAGGAACAAACTTCTCATAAATGAAAGCATATCCGTTCAACCTGATCTAGAGAGAATTTAGCATTCCACTCTTCCTATATTAATGATCAAATTTTCCTCCCAACGACCCGGTCAGAGAGTCTTCGCCGGAACAACTTCCTCAACGTTGTGTAGGAAATGAACTTTACTACAGGGCCGAGATCCACTGCGCTTGACTTGTTCATGCTCCCTTCAACAACCTGCGATACACAAGGTGACAGAGGTGAAAGAAAGCATGCATGGAAAACAACACGATACATTCATTAATCACATATTAAATCTATTTCATTATTCAAAAAAACATGTGTTATACCAGTCATTTGGAAGGTCAAACAGGGTAATTAATAAGACACATCGAGATGTTAGGCTGTAGGAATATAGGAATGTATTGCTACAGGATACTAACCAATTTCAGATGAAAGGTCTTTAATCACATAGTTAAAACATCCATTAGTAGTAAAAGTAGAGATATTAAAAGTACATCGTGATACTCAAATTATGAGCATATCCTGAGCTTATCAAAGGTTTTGTTGTATTTCTTGGGTTATTGAGAAGAAGTGAAAAATCTCTTGGAAAACATTATATTTTTATCTTTAGAGTGGGAAGAAACTGGGTTTACATTGAAAATCATTGAATCTCATATAATTTGTAAGAGAAGATGTTGTCAATTTTATACAACATTCTTCTTTAGTGTGCTTATTGAAATATTTATATACATAGTCTTCTATTAAAATTATAGAGCTACAAAATCTGTACTTCTAGGGTTCTGATAGGATGCTATAATTGTCATGCATTAAAAGGAGTTGGTGCTCCTATAATCTCGTAAACGTTGGTTCTTTTGACTGTTGTGGAGTTGGTGCTCCTAAATGTGAAAAAGTTGGTGCTCTAAGTGAATAAAGGAAATATTTTTTGAGCGGTTTTTTATTTCCCTAGAGGGTTTTTTCCACTTAGGAAAAAAATTTGGTGTTAAGTGATGTTTCTATGCATGATTGGTTCATTTTCTTGAGAACTTTGCATAAAATTGTTGATATCAGTCATTCTTTTCTTCCCATTTTTAAATCAAGCATCTTGCATAAATGGTTTAGTTACAAGCTCTGATATATGTGCAAAATTTATCAACACAGTCTCTGTTAATGAAATGTTTATCTAATTTTTAATACATATAGTATTTTCTAAGTTCATGTGAAGTCTTCTCTTCAATTGTCATTTTATATTCTGGTTTCAAAGTTTAAAATATTGTGACTTTCATAAATCACTAATTCATCTGCCCCCCTCTCAATGATTTTAGTCTTCCAACAATTGGTATCAGAGCGTAGGGTCCTTTCATAGGTCTAATGCAACTAGGATTGATTCTGGTTTTTGGAAGTCAGCCAAACATATCACAAGCTCAAGAAGCTACTTCTATGACTAGAGCTCCATTGTTTGACGATACAGATTATGTGTTCTAGAAATTCAGAATGGAAATGTGAACCAAGATCCTATACCTGCAAGAACACAATAAACAAACACATTAGTAAGCTGCAATGCAAGTTAGAATAGAGATTCCCCATAAAATCCATTAACATGATTCAAAATAAGAAATGAAAGCAAGAAATTCAATGAAAAGAAATAAAAGAGAGTAATCCTATTCAAATAATGCAAACTATTGATCCTATGGGGGAGTTGGTGCCAATTTGATGTGGAAATTGTCCCTTTTCCAACTCCTATGCAAGCTTTGATGATGATTTGATGATTTTGATCCACTTGGTGATTGCTTCAAATGCCTTCCATGGAGAAAATCTATAATAACCTAGTTACAATTGATGGACTTGATGCAAATTCTAAAGCTCTAAGATGAAATTGAAGTATAATAACTTTGCTCAAATTGTAGATGATATAAATGAAGGATGAGCTTCTATTTATAGAAGAAAGTAAAGAGAGAAAGGAAAAAGAGATGAATGTCGGACTAATCTTCAACCAATGAGAAGAAGCCACATGTCATCATGTGAATGGTTGAGGAATTAGAACATTTTGGAGAATGTGCAAAGAGGGGGAGATTTGAAATTTGAATTTGATGGAAAGATGAGTTAAATGCTAAGTTTGACTTGTGCAAGAGACACGTAAGATCTCTTAAATGCTTTGTTGTATGTACATGTCAATTTGGAGGGAGATTTCAAACTTGGAGAATATTCCATCTTTGATGCCTTTTTAGAATGAAAATAGATGATTTATAAATCAATTAAATTGATTTATTGTGCAAGTGGGAAAAGCTAGAGGATGTGACATGCATTTACATTAGATTTATCAGGATTTGATTAATTTAAGAGGAGATTAGATGATTTGACTATTTGATTTAGATTTAGGGATTAAAATAAATCTAAAAGAGATGAAAAATGATTTAGACTTAAATATTTTTAATTTATTTAACCAAAGGGGGTGATGTTAGATTAAATTAGATAAATGTTTGATTTATTTAATTTAATAGAGGAACTTGAGATGTTTAATTAAATAAAATGGGTTATTTAATTAAAACATAGATAAAGGAATTAATTAAATAAAATGATTTATTTAATTAACGAGTTATCATAATGACTTAATTGAGATAAAATTGATTTATTTAGTTAAAAGAGGGAAATTGATGAACTTAATCAAATAAGGGTATTTGATTAAATCGTTAGACAGAGGGATGATTTTATGATGAAATGGTGTTAGTTAAATTAGGATCGAGTGTGATATCAATCTGTATATTTTCCGTGTTTACATTTTTCCCATCTTTGAAGTGATGCACTTGTTGTGTTGGCTCAAAGAATAACCTTGCTCATGATAAAATGTGAGCAGAGTGGTTCTACTAATTAGAGGACGAAAGATAATAATTTAGAAAGATTAGATGTTTGACATAGACAATTTTGATGGTGTATAGACAGTCATCGACCATTGGTAGCTTCATGTATATTTTGAGATATCACACAAATTTGGATAGAAATGTTAGTAAAGATAGAAGAATAAGATGAAAAGAGGATCCAACAAGTCCATGATCTGAGAAGACCTTATTGGAGATGATGATGAGAGATGGATGATGATGATGATTGCTTGCCAAGAGTTGGGATTTTCGAAGGGCTAATTACCTTATGTTTGATAACACACATGGTACGATGCATCAAGGTATAAAGAACCAAGATGGTGTTGCACCTAGTGTGATGGACTTTGAATCAACAAATAGATAGGAGTATTTTTGTTCACATCTGGCATAGGGAAACCTTGCTAGGATGCACCTAGCAAAGAAAGTATTCATCGATGTTATTTTACAAGAATGTCCAACAAGCACAAAAAAAAAAGACAATGATAATTGCCCCATTCCTTTCTCTTTAAATTGTTTTGATTAGACATCATCGAGAGGTCATTGGAATGAGCGCAATAAGATAAATCAAAAGAAAAGATCAAGTAAATAAACAAGTCAATGTTCTTCATACCTACAGCCAAAGGGATGTGTTTTGATAGGATAAGAATCCAAGGTGATATCCAAAATGATGCCCATTGTTGGAACGATATATCCTAGGACATGCATTGTATAGGATGATGATGGGTTGATAAGTTGTTTGATAAGTTGTTGATATAAAGTTGATTGACATGTTTGTGAATGATTAGGATTTTTATTTTGCATTTAAATGTTTGAAGTTTGCTTTTGATTTTACATTTGAAGCTTGCTTTTGCCAATTGTTGTACTTGTTTCTATTTGTTTTTCCAAAGGGTGATTGTGATGATTAGTTTATTATAGAGGATTGATTATTGGGGGTGAAAGTAGGATGGGATGGATGAAATTTTTGGAATTTTTGAATGTTTTTGATCTTTTGAAATGTTTTGAGGCTATTTTTTGGTATTTTATGAAATTTTGCAAATGTTTTGATTTTATGAGATTTTGTGAATGTTTTTGGATTTTGTGTCTCAGGGGCTGATCAATTTGGATTTTGTGTCTCGGGGGCTGATCAAAGATTATCCTTGCCTACGTTTAAGTGTAGAGACAACGTAGTTCAGATCTAGTGTTTTTTATTTGTTTTGGGATTTTTTTTAGTGTTTTTGGATTTTGATATGATTTTGGATTTTTTTGGATTTTTTTCATGATTTTGACGTTTTGGATATGGATGTGTGTGACAATATCAGTGCTTTGTTTTTGGATTTTGTTGAAAACCAAGCTAAGGTTGATTGATCAAATTGTTGGATTGATGATGATAACATTGTTGAGGATACACAATAATGCAAGGACAATGTTAAGCAACATGAGGATTGGGATGGATATCCCAAGATGAGGTAGGATTGATGATGATAACATTGTCGAGGATACACAACAATGCAAGGATAGTGTTAAGAAACAC